>CM035412.1:66031788-66254288 GCA_020310875.1 Ceratopteris richardii
CTTGAAGAGGAATTAGGGTTACAAACCATGGAGATTGATTATTTAATCCCTGTGGTAGAAGCAAATTGGCCACAAGACCTATGGGCCAAAGTTCAATAGGATAGATGGAAAAAGACCAAAGGTAAGATACCTCCTTTCATAGAACTAAATGATTCTATAAATCAACAAGAGAATGCCCAAATTTATTGAAATTTGGTGAGAATTTTCCAAGTAATTTGGATATTTTCATAAAGGTCAAATGACCTCTGTACTAGAAGTGTTGCTAATAGAGGTAGAGACTTGAAACAAGTGACATAGGCCTGTTACAAAGGGCATTTCTCTTAATTGGTAGAGCTAAATTGCAAGATTTTTTTTTAATGAAAGCTTTATAGGTGCACTTTGTCCATACAACTTTTCATTAATTTTGGAGATCATTTGATAGGTCAAAGAATCTCTGCACATGAAAGTGCAGCATGTGGAATTTATGAAATGACCAAAGACCATGTCACCTAGAGGTGATTTTTTTTCTTAGATCATTTAATCAAATTGGATGATTTTTCTTTTTAATGTTAGTTACACTCATTTAAATATTGCTTACAAAATATCAAGATCAATTGTGCCTCCATTTAGGAGATATAAAGAAAAGAGTAAAAGTGAACCTTTGCAAACTGTTTATGCATTGCAGGTATAGAGGCTTAGTATTGTGGTTATTGTAAAAGTCCCCAATGCCCAACTACTATGAAATTTATATCAATGAAAGTAGGTAGAATTAAATTTGTTATATTCAAATTTGGAAGGAGTTGGATATCAATTGTTAGGTCAAATGACCTATTCCTCACAAAACAATCTCTAGCGAGGATTTGCCAAAGAGTGGTACGTATATTTCATGAATAATTGGTTGATTCATATTTGGAGCTCCAATTTCAAAAAGTTTTATTGGAGACACTAATCCAGTATAGACCCTATGATGCACTCAAAATTCAAAGATTTTGGAATTTAACGTCATGGTTAGGAGATATTCTAAAAGTGCAATAACATTGTTTCTAGCCTCACCTAAGCATAGGTGTAGCATGTTACACTTATGTGTTCCTCGAGTAGCTTTGATGTGAACCTTTTCCCTATACATGGGCACTTTTTACTCTAGTGCTAGCTAGAGGGTTTTTCCCCATGTTACCACATACTTGATACTCTCATATGTGGTGGTACTTTGTACTTAGGGATATTATTCAACTCTTACTTCAGTTCAGTTCATCGATCAATAGAGAGAGCTATTCCAGCCATCGTCTTCTCTGTGTGTCTTGCTGCATTTGTGCTCCTTGTGTGTGCTTCTTGTGTGTCTCTCGCACTTCTACACACACCCAACAGTGGTATGAGAGTAGGTTCAGCTTCTTCTCAAGTTTTGGTTTTTTGCGTCGCGGTGTGCGTGCACTTTAACAGTGCAAATCGACTTCGAAGCATAGAAGTGTGAATTTCAGCAGCCCGGAAACATTTCCACCAGGTGCGCTAGGGTTTTACTCCTATTTCGAAGCCATTCGTGCAGTCAGAATCGCCATCAGAGTGACAATTTGTGAGCTGAAATTTCAGCACTCATTTCAGCTTTCATCGAAGTGAAGATTTTGTCACATTCTTATTCCTTAGTGAAACGGCGGGCAGCAATGACTTGTTTGGCATGCTTCAAGCTAAAGATAAGCTTGATGGGACCAACTATCCGATGTGGTCTTACATGATGAAGCATGTTCTTGTTGCAAAACAACTTTGGAACATAATGGCAGATCTAGATCGAAGACCGGCAGGTGCTTCTACTTCATAGTCTACTGTCACAGATGGAGCTTCTTCTTCGAGTACACTAGTTTCTCCTTCTCCACCTACACAAGAGCAGCTTAGATGGGATGGAAAAGATTCTCAAGCTCATGCTTTGATTGCACTTTCAGTGAAGCGTCATATAGTTCCAAACATTCGGTCATGTTCTACATCGAGAGAGGCATGGGACACTCTTGCTTCTTTGTATGCCGTGCGTAATGAAGCACGTGTTGCATAATTGAGGAAGCAACTTGAGGATGTATGTATGGCTGAAAATGAGTCAGTGGATGTGTATGTGACGCGCATCAAGGACTTGAAAGAGCAATTGGCAAACATAGATGAGATCATTCCGGATGCATCACTCATTTCTACATTGTTGAAAGGATTACCAGAATCTTTTCAAAGCTTTGCTACTACACTGCGTTTGGTTGCAAAAGGAAATCCTAATATGTATGCATTTGATGAGGTTGTGTCTCTTCTTTTGCAAGAAGAGCAATCTAGAGTGAATATGAGTGGTTTGATTGAGGGAACGCAAGCACTTGCTATCTCACAAAAGGGGAAAAGCAAGTATGGTTCAGCTATAGGTTCATCAAAACCAAAGCCTCAAGCTTCCTCTTCCACTCATTCCTCTAATGATGATGATTTGCAAAAGAAGAAGAGATGCAAATATTGCCGGAAAGCTGGTCATACTATTGATGAGTGTAGAAAGCTTGCTAAACGCAATGAAAAGAAGAAGGAATCTGGCATGTCTATTGCTGAAAATTCAGCAAATGCAAAGAATGATGAAGCTAACATGGCTCAAGATTTTTGGGCATGTGTTGTTACATGTCATTATGATGCTTCTTTACATTCTAAATGTATGTTTGTGAGTGAGGCTGATTCGGATTGGTTTTCTGATAGTGGTGCTTCAAAGCACATAACATCATGCAAAAGATTTTTTGCCTCTTTTAAAGATGCACCTAAAGGAGGACATGTGGTGTGTGCAAACAATGCCTCTTATCCTATCATTGGATTAGGAGAAATTGAGCTTACGACTGCAAATGGAGGTGTGATTCTCTTGAAAAATGCATTGTATGTGCCCAACATCAAGAAGAACTTAATTTCAATTTTGTTGATTGCCAAAGCTGGACTTCATATACACTGTTGATAATAAGTGTACGGTTCATGATTTCAACAATGGTGATGTTATCGTGATGTCCGGTACATTATGTAATGGTTTGTATCGCATGGATACATACAAGAGGGCAACCTCGAATGCCTTAGTTGCTCATACTTCTTCCATGGCTGAAATGGAGCTTTGGCATGCTCGTTTTGGTCATTTAAACTTCAAAAATAGTTTGCTCTACTTGCAAAAGAAGGACATGGTTATTGGCTTGCCTACACTTGAGTCCATTGAAAAGCATGCATGTGAAGGTTGCATTCTTGGAAAAATGCATCGTGCTTCTTTTCCAAAAGATAGTCATACACACACTACAAGAAAATTGCAACTTGTTCATAGTGATGTATGTGGTCCGTCAAAACTCCATCTTTTGGGAAGCATGTATATTTTGTTACCTTCATTGATGATGCTACTCGCCATAGATGGGTGTATCCTATGAAAGCAAAGAATGAGGTATTTTCTTGCTTCAAAGCATTTCTAGCTATGGCTGAATATTTTTCTTCACAAAAGCTTTTGACTCTACGCACGGATCGTGGTGGTGAATACATGTCACATGAGTTTAATGCTTTTCTTCGTGAAAGAGGTATTTCACACCAATGTATGGTACCATATACACCTCAACAAAATGGTGTTGCCGAGCGTAAAAATAGAACTTTACTTGAAATGGCACAATGTATGGTTAAAGGAAAGCATCTTCCTCATAAGTTTTGGATGGAAGTGGTCATGTGTGCAAACTATGTGTTGAATCGCTGCCCTACAAAAGCATTGAGAGTCATCACTCCTTATGAGGCTTGGAATGGTCATAAACCTATGGTTAGTCATATGCGTGTGTTTGGTTGTTTGGCATATGCTCTTGTGCCATCAAAGCAACATCACAAACTTGATGACAAGGCAAAGAAATGTATATTTGTTGGTTATAGTGCTGAAAGTAAGGGATATCAGTTGTACCATCCATTGACGAACACAATTATTATGAGTCGGGATGTGGTATTTGCTGAAAATTCAGTTTTCCCTCTACTTGAATGCCAAAAACTGCCAATAGTTAGCTCGCAAGATGTGTTCGATACACTCATGCCTTTGTTCCAAAATGGTGCGCTTGACTATGGCCATGTAGACCAGCCAACTGAGGTTCAAAGGGCTGAAAAATTCCAGCCAAATAGGGCTGAAAATGCAGAGAATTTCCAGCCAAACATGGCTAAAAGATTTCAGTCAAAAAATGTCCAAACTGCTGGAAATTTCCAGCCACATATGGCTGAACATTTGCATCAAAATATGGCTGAAACTGAGCATGAAATTCAGCCCACACATGATGTACATATTGAAGATGTTTTACATAATGAACGCATGTCTATCAAGAGTGCACAATCTATGCCAAAGTAGCTGAAACAAACTTTGCAGGACAACAAATTGAGTGCACCTTTACTTGGTAGAACAAGATCAAGCTCTCACCATGCATCAAGTAATTTTGTGGATTATTCTCTTATTGCTACAACATGTAATGAAGAGCCACTTTGTTTTGAAGATGCATGTGAAGATCCACAATGGATGAGTGCTGAGTATAGGGCAATTCTCACAGCGACAGCCGAGTGTATATGGCTGAGACGCCTATTGATGGATCTTTGCATGGAGATTGATGCTGCTATGCATATTCTCACAGATAGTCAGAGTGCTTTGGCTGTTGCACGAAACCCAATGTTTCATGCACGGACCAAACATATTGAGGTGCATTATCACTATGTGAGAGAACGCCTTCATGGAGGAGATATTGATTTGGTATATGTGCCTACACAAGATAATGTGGCAGACATATTCACCAAAGCTCTTCCACGGGAAAAGTTTGAAGCTTTTTGCAAAGCTTTAGGCTTGTTACCTTGTGGGGGCTGATCTGTCACTCCTTGTATGTGTTCACATCATTCGCTCCAGGGGGATTTGTTACACTTATGTGTTCCTCGAGTAGCTTTGATGTGAACCTTTTCCCTATACATGGGCACTTTTTACTCTAGTGCTGGCTAGAGGTTTTTTCCCCATGTTACCACATATTTGATACTCTCATATGTGGTGGTAATTTGTACTTAGAGATATTATTCAGCTCTTACTTCAGTTCAGTTCATTGATCAATAGAGAGAGCTATTCTAGCCATCATCTTCTTCGTGTGTCTTGCTACGTTTGTACTCCTTATGTGTGCTTCTTGTGTGTCTCTCGCACTTCTACACACACCCAACATAGCAGAGATAGAATAATACATTTGAATGCATATTTGATTGAATTGTAAATTGAATATCTTTTTGAAAACAAACTAGATAGGTTCATCTAGATTTGGGCACAAAGAAAATGAAATTTGGAGTTGGTTTGATCAGTCTAAGGGTTTCATGAAGATGACCTTGTACATTTTCAGAGTTAGTCGTCAAGTGTTCA
The DNA here is from genome assembly GCA_020310875.1 of Ceratopteris richardii. Lineage (NCBI taxonomy): Eukaryota > Viridiplantae > Streptophyta > Polypodiopsida > Polypodiales > Pteridaceae > Ceratopteris > Ceratopteris richardii. The sequence continues at coordinate 66,037,142 of CM035412.1, forward strand.
ACCCTTCCAATGAAGGTGATAAAACTCTAAGGAGCTATCTAAATCAAGTGATTTTTGAGCCTAATGAGATCTAGAAAAAAGCTATATAAGGCTGGAAAATTTCATTGATTTTGCATAATTAAAAATTAGTTAACGTTAAGTTTTAATCTGTTACTATTGCAAATTGTTTATGCAAGAGAGGTTGTTGAAAGGAAAAGATTTTTCACATGTTTTTATGATATTTTTTTGATATGGTGTGATCACCATGGGCTAGCCATACCCTAGATACATGTCTATTGATCGTTGGTTTATGGTGACCATTCCTAGTAGTGTAGAGGAGATACTATTGAAATTTTCAATAATGTATTTAGCCATGAGAGCATGGAACAAGAGAACTTTAGTAGTTGTTCTCATTTCATATATTTAACTTAAGTTGCATGAATTGATATTTGATGCAAGCCGCATCCTTGAACACTCTTGATGAGTTGGTTTATTATATAATTTATGATTTCTCAACTCAAGGTGAGTTGATGTTACAGATAGTTATGTTAAACACGAAACTAACCGTTAGAGACGCGTTTAAACAATTAGTGGGTTCTTGGGAGTGGAAGGGGTCTGTTAAACAGAGGCCCTATGCTTGGTTTCCCAAACTAGCCACTTCACACACAGCAATATACTAATGCTCAAGAACTCTATCAAGAATCTGTTACACTTACAATCTTACGGTACGCAATCAAACTCTTCCAAAGTTTACCGAACACACTCCAATAAGGTGCTCTTAACATACAACGCCAGGCTATTCAGTATCGTGATACAAAGTTACTTAATTAACTCAAGAACTGTTCCGAACACGAACTACTGTAACACTAGGGACAATAACAGTAACTCAACCTTTACCGAATAGTGCAGATAATCAAACAAACAGAAGACGCAGAAGAACTCAAAAGTCTCAAACACACAGTACTGAAGGTCAATTCATACACCGATTAAGACTTACTCAGTGATCAGTGTACCATATAAGAACTACCGTAACACAACTCACAGTAATAATTTTTACAAAACAATGATTCAGTATGCAACTTAAGATGAGCCTTACTGCAACTTAATCTTTACCGTACAAGGACAAATCTCAACACAGAAGACAAACACAATACGACTCAGAGTTCTCAAAAACACTACAGCAACTACACAGACTTCATCAACCAGACAAACAGTCTGGTGACTCCTCTGGTCGTCTATGTAAATCACAAACCAACAGGTATCGATAAACAAAACAAGACAGAGACGACACAGAATCCTCAGAATTACCCAACGCACACCACAATAACGTCATATCAATCACCCAGACAGACAGTCTGGTGATCCCAACTGATTGTCACCGAGCGTCTCTTTTTCATTGATTTATATAAAGATACAAACATCTTTGTAACAACCTTTCGTACGTGCGGACTAGAAAAAGATTCAGTTTTTACAATTGCCAATCTGGCGGCCGACTAACACTGGCACGCACGGTGGACTCGAACCCGCAGGTATACAAAAATTATGGTTCATCTACAATGCCTTCTAAATACATCGATCGGGCTAATCTAAAAGTTCGGGCGATTTTCTTCTTTAAGGCTTCTAACATCTGTTTCAAAATATCTGGTTCTACTAATTGGGCATCTGTTCGTACAGAACTTAAGGAAATGACTTCCGTCATAAAAAATTCTGCCTGTGTCTGCAAAAAAGCTTCTTGTAGATAAAAATCGTTTGATAAGGCCGCATCACGAGTTACTTTCATATCTACAATTTGCTTATTTATTTGAGATAATTTTTCTTTCTGTACATCCAGCTGATACTCCCTTCTTTCTATCTCCTGATTCTGAAACTCGATTGTTTTGTAATAAGCGTCGCGCTCTCGGCGGGTACTTGCGATGTCTTTTTGTAATTGTGCTTCCCCGATCAGTTTGCGTTTAAGAATATTGTTGACATCGGATAGATCAATCTTGGTTCTCTGGAGTTCGTAATCGGTCTTCTTAAGCAAATCTGCCATGTCTTGTCCTTGCTGTATTGCTTCATGTAGCTATTGTCTGGTTTCTTCTAACAGATTCCCTAAAGGTACTCGTGCATCTTCTTTATCCTGGACTAACTTCTTCAACTTGACTAATTCTGCATCTGCAACACTTAGTAACTCATCTTTCTCTTGGACTGCTATCAGAGCCGCATCTCGTTGACTGGTAATTGTTTCTTATTCTTCAAGTCTGGCCTGCAACTCCTGAATTTGTCCGTTTAACACATGATTTTCTACCTTGACTACCTGTAATTCTTCTTGGAGAGGAGTGATGTCTGCCTCCAGCACATCAACTTTGTGTTGAAATTCGTCTCGGATATTATCTGTCATTTGCTTCATTTGTGTAGGTAGTTGTTGTGATAGCTGGATCAACATGTGACCCATGGATGCTAACTCAGAAAATAAGGGAATTGAAGGAATTGGAGGATGAGAACGATGTTGAGATGAAGAAGCTGTGAGGAGCTGCTGGGAATTCGGTGGAGAGTAATTTGGTGATGAGGATGAAGAAGCAGTGGGTTCGTCGGGGACAATGGGTGGAATAGGAATAATGGGTTCAGCTGGAGGTTCGGGTGGATGAGTAGGAAGAATATTAGTTGTGTTGGTTACCTTTTCGGTTATTGGTTGTGTAGTGTCATCACGCCCGGTAGCTATAGACTCCACTGCTTTAAGCAGTTCTTCGAAAACCTCTTTAATGATAGGTTCTCCATCCTCTTGCTTTTCCTGCTCAGATTGCTGTTGAGATGCTTCTTTTGACGGGCTTGTTTCAGATTTGGTGGTAGCATCCTGTTCTTGTTGCCTTTCTGAAGAAGACTGTGCTGATGATTCATGATGCATTGATGTTGCGGTGTCATGGAAGGTTTCTTCGTCCTGTTCTTCTTCTTCTTTGTCATCTGCTTGATCATTGGCAACAGAGCCTTGTACCTGACTATCTGATGAACTAATTCTGATTCTTTTCCGGCGTAGAAGGTGGAAAATCTCTTCGTCATCCTCTTCATCATCGTCCAAGATTTGTGCAAACTCTTCATGGTGCAGAACGGGTCCTCGGGGTGGTGGTTGTGCTGCTAGAATGGTCGAAAATAGAAAAGATAAGATGTGCGGCAGCCTGGACCTTGGCATATCTCCTTTGTTGACCTGCTTGATGATTGACACGCATTCTTTGTGAATGCGGCGGAAGAAATACGAAGCAAAGTTGACAGGTTCTCGAGCAGTTAAATCTATAGCGGAGTAAAAGGGTCGAGATATGCCATATGTGCGTTTTTGGAGATTCAGAATGGCAACTAAAAATTGGAGTGCTGATCTCTCAGGTTCGGGGCGACAGAGGATTGCATATTCATTGGATGAGTGCCTAGGGAATAATTGCTTCATTGTGGCAATCGACAGATTTGGGCCATTTTCCCTACCTTGCAGAGAGAGTCGAAATGCATCAGAGAAGGTATGGAGAGTGATTACTGTACGCGATGGCAGGGAAGTGATAGGCCAACTCTGCTGTGTAGCAGGTGTGGCAGCGATGGCGGCGATGAGTTGTGCATAGAAAGGGTGGCAATCCACTGAATGCCAAGGTAGTTCAGCGAAATTGACCAACCCACGGCTGCACAGGAATTCTCCTACATCGGTAGGGAGTCCGTTATGGAAAGCGGTGAAGTTTGCCAGAGCTTCCATGGCGCACAGACAATAGCAAGCACGGTAACACAAGCGCAAGGTAGACAGAGAACACAAATACACAAATCACACAGACACAATAGCGATTAACAGCGAAACGGAAAAGGTTAAGTAGATACTTGATACCGAGAAGCAATTAAATTCGTGAATCATCGCACGATATTGAGATGATAATCTCATAACTTCGGTGTGCATGCATGAACAAAACGATAATGTCGGGCGGCTGTTGACATAATTAGGTATCAAAACGAGGATATTTACAGACTTATTTTATTAAGCTCATAAAAAACAAAAAGAAAAGAAAGGAAAAAGAGAAAACGAAAAATACGCGGTCAACCGCGAAATGTTTTAGTGCAGATCAGATGCTTGTTGATACGGTCGCAACTTTGAACCATTTATCACCTTCGGAAGAGGAATGCAAGTCAAAGTAGCCAACCGAAAAGTGGCTGGGCCCACCTGTTCAGAAATGCGGTATGGACCAAACCATTGTAACTTGAATTTTCCAGCAGAGTGATTCGATTTTGCATTGTAGAAGAGTACAAGTTGCCCAACCAAAAAAACTGGAGTTTTCAGATATCGATCATGTGTTCGGGCTTGTCTTAACTATACTTCCTGAATAGTCAGAAAACTGTCCCACCGATGCTCGTCTAATTCTCTGAGTGTATCCAACCGAAATGACAGAGATTCTTCAGATAACAGTTTCTGAGTGAGAGCTACACGTAAACTTGGCACAACAATCTCCATTGGTGCTATGGCTTGCAGTCCATAAGCCAGTTTGAAAGGTGTTAGTCCTGTTGCTACCTTGTAGGTAGTCCGGTACGCCCATAATACTGCAGGTAACAGTTGATCCCACCTTTCCGGTGATTCCAGAATCAGTTTTCGAAGCATATTCAACAAGGTTTTGTTTGTACTTTCAGCCAAACCATTGGCACGAGGATAATAAGGAGAACTGAATTTATGCATTATCTGAAAAGAATGGGTGAGTGCTTTCATTAAGTTGTTAGCAAAATGCGTGCCTTTATCTGTAACAAGCTCGAGAGGTAAGCCAAAACGTGGGAAAACATCTTTCATTAGACACTTTGCCACCGAAACAGCTGTGGCGGACCTTAAAGCTCATGCTTCTGCCCATCTGGTAGCATAATCTGTACATGTTAGAATATAACGATTATTACTGAGTATGGCTGGAGGTGTAATAGGTCCAATAAAATCTAGGCCCCACTTCTGAAAAGACTCCAACGGCAAGACAGGTTGGAGAGGGAAAAAATGGCGTTGTAGAGGCTGTCCCGACCTCTGACAAGTATCACATTGTTTGACAAACTGAGATACATCCCTGTACATAGTAGGCCACCAAAGTCCACTTTGCAAAATTTTCCGGTGCGTTAAATCTACTGCAAAGTGTCCACCGGAAGGAATTGAGTGAGCCAGAGTAATGATTGAGTTAACTTCATGCGGAGGAATACAACAAAGTAAAATTCCAGTGTGATCCATATAGTATAATTCTCCAGCAATTAACCGGAATCTGCGACTATACACTGCAATCTTCCTACGCATTGCAGGAGAGGTCTGAGCAGGAATACATCCATCAGTAAGAAAAGTTAATATCTGATCATAATATGTAGATGGCATAGGTGGTTCTGCATATTCATCATTAGTTGGTTCAGTAATATAAATCGCTGGTGTGGTGTCATCTACACTGACCGGAGCTTCACCGGAATCTAAGCGAGAAAGGAAATCTACTAAGGCATGTGAGCTGCCGGGCCGATGGATTACTTCAAAATCAAACTCTTGTAAAAGTAGAACCCAACGTGCTAATCGACCACCTAAATGCTGCTGTCGTACTAGATAAACAAGTGCAGCATGATCTACATGAAAAGTAAATTTGCGGCCAAGTAAATAATGCCTGAATTTCTTTACAGAATATACTAAACCCAGACATTCTCTTTCAGTTACAGAGTAATTCTTTTCAACAGGAGCAAGCCTTCGACTTGCATAGTAAACAGGTCCGAACCACTTATCAGTTTGTTGCATTAACACACTTCCAATGGCTATATCTGATGCGTCTACGAAAACATGAAATGGACGTTCCCAATCTGGTGGTTGTAAAATTGGGACCTGCGTTAATAAACATTTTAGACGATCAAATGCTGTTTGACATTCCTAAGTCCAATCAAATTGTTTAGGAGTACTCGTGATTAAACGATTGAGTGGAATGGCTAAATGAGCGAGCCACCGTAAATGACGACCATGCGATCTCACTTGACCCATGAAACGCATTACTTCCTTTGGTGTAGTAGGTACATGTGCTTCTAACACAGCTGCAATTTTATCTAGATCGACTTGAATACCTTGTGCAGAGACAATATAGCCAAGTAACTTTCCACATGAAACCGCAAATACAGATTTGTTTGGGTTCAGGCAGAGTCTGTATTCTCTGCACTTCTCAAAGCAACACCGTAAATGGAACAAGTGTGCTTCCATTTTATCGAATAAAGAGAAATCATCAAGATATACTTGCATAAAAGAGGTAAGATAAGGGGAGAATATTTCCCGCATACACCTCTGGAAAGTGCTGGGGGCATTTCTCAATCCGAACCACATAACAGTACAAGCAAAAACACCCCAATTGGTAATGAAAGAGGTCTTTGGAATATCTTGTTCAACCATTTTGACTTGATTGTAACCACTGTAACCATCCAAGAAAGAGTACATTTCATGTCCTACTACTCTGTCAAGCATCGTGTCAAGAAAAGGTAGAGGAAATGGATCAGGCATTGTAGCTGCATTCAGTTTCCGGTAATCCACACATATTCACAGTTGCTTATTCTTTTTAGGAACAGTAACAATTGGTGAGGTCCATTCAGTGTGCTCTATTGGTACAATGAATCCAACTTTCAATAACCTATCTAGATCTTCCTTTACCTGTGCTGCATAATTTGGATTCATCCGGTAGCTGGGTTGTTTGATTGGTTTTGCTTCCGGCTTCAGCATGATCCTGTATTGATAAATGCGAGGGTCCAAACCTTTCATGTCTTTGTAATCCCATGCAAAAACATCAGAGAATTCTCGAAGTAGGTGGATTAAATCTGCTTGGAATACTTCAGGTAAGCTTTCCCTTATCTTGACAGGACGCGGATTTTCTTCATCTCCTAAATTATAGGTGATCAACTGATCTTCTGACACATAGAATTGTCGGGACTTCTCTGTATCATCAGCTGGTTTTAAAAGTTGTTGTAGATCAGCGTTATCTATAGCCGCAGTACCTTCTTTCTTGTCTTCTTCAGTCACAGGCATCACCGTACAGACTGCCAGATTCCAATTATCTACAACAAATTGTAGATCAACAGTTCCTAGGGAGATCAAATCAATATTATTCTTCAAAAACTCTTCTTCTTCATTATCTGACAAACCATCTAACATATGAACTGGTTCTACAAAATAAGGTCTAGCATGTAATTCACAAGGCTGGATAGCATCTAACTTGACAACATATTTACGATTATTGTCCGTGAAAGTGAGTTCCTGTGCGGACCAATCTTGTATCACCTTGGCTTGTTTCAACCAAGGACGGCCGAAAAGCAGATTATAATCCAAGCTAGACTCTAGTAGTTCTAAGATGAAAAAAGTCATCTTAAATGTTGTACCTTGCAAAGTTATGGGAACATCTCGTACTAGTCCCACTGGGTGGACTCTGGACTGATCAGCCATCCTTACAAAAAATTGGACAGGCTCAATTTTCGTCCATCCTAACTTTTTACACAGTGCAGCAGTAGCAATGTTTACACCAGACCCTCCATCAATTAGTACTTGATTAATTTTATGATTTTTGTACCATACCGTAATTAATGGGACCGAATGATCCACCGTAGAGTCAGTTTCTAGTTATACTGTTGCCGTTGCTGGAATGCAGGCAGACTCAGTACTAAACTGTTGCTGGAATTGTTGAAGGACTTCTGGTACTAGTGCAAGTAACTATCCAAGAGGAAGAGTAATGGACGCTTTAGATAAGATTTCCCATGCTTGATTTACTTGACTTGTACCTTTCACTGATTCTGAAGACGATGCATCGGTTACTAGAATTGACTCTTGCTCCTGTGCAGTTTCCTTTGAGAGTGGAACTTGTGTCACCGGAATAGGATCTGGGAACACTGGGGGTTCTGTGGTGGTCCACTGACTAGCCTTGTCATATGTTCTTTGCTGTTCTCGGATGCTTGGTTCAAATATTTCAGCTGCTGGTTGTAACGGCCTACCGGATCTGGTCTGAACTACTGTAGGTTGTGTTTCTATGGGTGTGATTTGAACCATATTAGTCATTGGATTCTAACGTTCTTTTTTTCTCTGATCATATTCTGCTGCATCTTTACAAAATCTTCTAATGTGGCCAAATTCACCGCAAAAATGGCAGTGAGGTGGTGGCAAATTAGTATTTTCCTATGCTGGTCTTGCCTGCCAACGGTTTGCATTGTAGTTATTATTTCTCTATCCTCTGTAATTTTGATATCCCTGCTGCTGGTTGTTTCTCATTTGTGGGGCTACATAGTGAGTGGCAGGTTACCCTGGTTCATGTATAATTGCATTTACTGTGGCTGTTCCCTGCACTTTGGCGTTGTATGCACAATTTTCGGTGGAATGTCCGGTTATATTGCAGATAGCGCAAAACAAATGATTAAGGGCACAAGTGGCACTTGTATGCCCTGAATTCTTGCACGTGGTGCAGTACAACTGTCTGGTCGGATCTTCTGCAACATTTTTACTCGCTTTTAACCATTCCAGGTCTTCTGTAAATCCTCCAACCTTGTTTTCCAGCTGCAAAGCCATTGCAATCACTGCATCTAGCGTCATAGCTCCCACACAGCATATGATCATAATTTGTTTAAGTTGCCGAGTCAAACCATTGATAAACCATTGAGTGATAACGTCATCCGGCAGGTTGGCATGTGCTGGCGGTAATTGCCTCAAATGAGTTCTGAATAGGGTGGCATATTCCTGCATTGTTTAATTCATCTTCTGTCTATTGTTTTGCAGGTAATCAAGAATTTCAGCTGGATTCTTCTTTAGCATGAATCTCTGCAAAAATGCATCCCTTACCGCTTCATAGGTGCCGAAATGGCTAATATCATATTCTGTAAGCCACCTGGCGGCTTCATTAACCAATGTAGACTCGAATACAATAGCTTTATATGCCAGATCAAGTGGATGATTGAGCACTGCGTAACTTATCTCAAATGTGCGTACATGAGCATCTGGGTCATCACTTGGAAATCCATCAAATTTAGTGTACGTTACTCCTGTTGGAGTCGGCCGAGGTGGAAATAGATGTTGCTGTTGCTACTGCTGTTGTTGATGTTGTTGTTGTTGCTGTTGCCCACTCATCGTGCTGGCGGTTGTATTGTGACTATCTTCTGTATCCCAAGGCTGAATATCTGAACCGTCGGAATCTGTATCGTCAGCCTGTGCACTCTCCGGCTTGATAATATTGTTCAGTATGTTTCGGATTTCAGCTTCGAATAAGCTACCTTCCTCCTTGATATTAAATGTAGGAAAGCTTACTCCAAATAATGGTGATTGGACTGAAGATTCACCAAGAAATGGTAAACCGTCACCGGAAAACTGTGAACTCTCAGCAACTGGTACCAAAATAACACCGGAAGGTGTCGAATTTTCACCAAAGCCAAGGTGCTTTTTCACCTTCACTGATTTCTTTGGCCAAGACATTTCTATCCGTAGACAAATTCGAATCTTGACCCAATGGTGTTAAATTAACTTCATGCTGCGTCCTGGTAGACTCTGGAGTTACTATTTCTTCGATAGAATATGCCGACATCGCACCGGAATCTGCCAGAAATGTAGTATGTTCCACCGAATACTACCGGAATCACTACTAGTGTTCTTCACTTCCTTGGCAACTGGGTTAAACCTTTCTGCGCTTCTACCTCCTGGAGGCGTCCTTAGCAAATTAGGTACCCAAGGCTGTCGGTACTTCGGATATGACTCACCGGATCGAGTAACCGGCATATATCATCTTTTGCACTACTTGTGTACTATTACTGTCGATTCACAATCTACAGCCATCTTCACAATCAATCGAACACTCTGGTTGCCATTTCCCCCAATTAGCTGACAACACCCTTGATGCCACATTCCCATAGACGGCGCCAGTGTTAAACGCGAAACTAACCGTCAGAGACGTGTTTAAACAATTAGTGGGTTCTTGGGGGTGGAAGGGGTCTGTTAAACAGAGGCCCTATGCTTGGTTTCCCAAACTAGCCACTTCACACACAGCAATATACTAATGCTCAAGAACTCTATCAAGAATCTGTTACACTTACAATCTTACGGTATGCAATCAAACTCTTCCAAAGTTTACCGAACACACTCCAGTAAGGTGCTCTCAACATACAACGCCAGGCTATTCAGTACCGTGATTCAGAGTTACTTAATTAACTCAAGAACTGTTCCGAACACGAACTACTGTAACACTAGGGACAATAACAGTAACTCAACCTTTACCGAATAGATGCAGATAATCAAACAAATAGAAGACGCAGAAGAACTCAAAAGTCTCAAACACACAATACTGAAGGTCGATTCATACACCGATTAAGACTTACTCAGTGATCAGTGTACCATATAAGAACTACCGTAACAGAACTCGCAGTAATAACCTTTACGGAACAATGATTCAGTACGCAACTTAAGACGAGCCTTACTGCAACTTAATCTTTACCGTACAAGGACATATCTCAACACAGAAGACAAACACAATACGACTCAGAGTTCTCAAAAACACTACAACAACTACACAGACTTCATCAACCAGACAAACAGTCTGGTGACTCCTCTGGTCGTCTATGTAAATCACAAACCAACAGGTATCGATAAACAAAACAAGACAGAGACGACACAGAATCCTCATAATTACCCAACACACACCACAGTAACGTCAGATCAATCACCCAGACAGACAGTCTGGTGATCCCAACTGATCGTCACCGAGCGTCTCTTTTTCATTGATTTATATAAAGATACAAACATCTTTGTAACAACCTTTCGTACGTGCGGACTAGAAAAAGATTCAGTTTTTACAATTGCCAATCTGGCGGTCGACTAACAGTTATAAGTGATAGAGTCATAGGAATGACTCTATTCTTTCCATAGAGGGAAGGAAACACTTCATGATTTCATTTATTATTATTTATTATTGTGAGTACCCACCAATTTATTCTTATTATTTTGAAAGAAGTGTTCAGCTTTAATGTCATACACACATTTATGTGGGGTATAAAGTTGGTGGTGTGGGACATCAAACTTTGTATTCTACTTAGGTGTAGGATAGAGGGTATTGGAGAGAAGTCTCTGGGATTATATTATTTATATGATTTGGAGTTCATTCAGATGATCTTGTTATTATTAGACAACAGAGGGGCTGTTGAGGCAGTTACTCTCTATGTGATTGCGAACAAGGCAAGCAAGCTAGAAGCGGAAAGGCAAGGTTTGCGCATAAGAACTATGAATATGCAATTGCATTAAGAAGAAATTCATAGAGTACGTACTACTTTATTTGATATGCCTAGGCCATGGTTCATACATAGTGTGTATATGGTGAACAAGATACTTAGCCTAGTGGGCTATGGGTGTGCACACATCTACTTACCATTTTCTTAGTGTATTTAGTGGACTCATGTTATAGTCCTCATTATATCTAGGAGTGCCAGATTATTATAGTAGTTTACTAGAGACACCTCATTCCTAGTTGGGAATGAGTTGATCATGTTGATCATCAAATGGTCGTCAGAGATAAAGCAAGTTTCATCCACTTGGAACATCTTGCATGTTATTATTGAGAAGGCAGTGGTAGTTCCACTAGTTGCTATACTTTCTTAGCACGTCTTCACTTGGCATGATGGACTTTAGGCAAGGGCTATAAATAGGCTGGGAGGTGAGTCCCAGGCATGTCATTCTCCACTTCTCACAATTAGAGAACGACACGAGAGGTACTTAAAAGGTGAAGAACCAATTCACACTGTGAACTATCATGCCATGAACATGAGGAAATCAGGTAGCATGCCAAGACAACCATACTTAAACCTAGGAGTTGGAAATGAGGAATGCCACTTAGTGCATTCATTGATTGACATAGGAGCATCTTTAACTAGTGTTCATGCTTCCTTCGTTGAGAGAATAAAGATTCTGATCACTTCTATAGAAACATCTATGATTGGAATTGGAGGTAACCATATTAAATGCTTAGGAGAGGTACCCATATCTTTACACCTAGAAAATAACAAAATGCAAGATAAATGCTTTGTGTTTAAAGAATCTGACTTACTGGAAGAGCTCTCCTAGGACAAGATTGGATATATGAATTTGAGATTACCTTGAGTTAGAACAAGGATACATAGCTCCCAAAGTAGTCTCCTAGAGGAAAGACCTCTGATTACAGCCAAAACAAAAAACCCTAATGTTCCAAACTTAATTTGAGATGAGCTAGATCCCGAGAATTCTTATAAAAAAGAACCGAGTCTTAAATCCATCTTATTAGTTCATCACAATCCTTTTTCTACTACCAGTATAGAACCTATCCCTCTTTCCCAAGAAAATCTTCTAGGGAGCCATGGTGAGGTTATCATTTCTTGAGAGAAGAGCAAAGTGTTGATATCAAGAAAAGCATCAAGGAGCACCAATAGGATACAAGTCATGGGAGTTAAGCGAATATGGGTTCACAAGGACCAACTTAAGGAGTATCAATCAACTTCAAGAGAACCACAACCATGAAATCCTAGATGGAAGAAGTCAAATAGAGCAAAAGATCAAGGCCAATCAACTTAAGGACTATGAAAGTTTGGATACCAAGGAAACTCATCAAATCTCAAAGATGTAATCAACATGTTTGGATTCCAGATAAAAGTTTTGATGCAACAAAGGAATCCACATGAGCATTGGACAAAAAATAATGCTTCAACCAAAGACTATTCAAAGGACTTATGAAAACCAAAGATTACCAAGGTCATAGAAGAAAATGAAGCAAAATAACTAGAGTAACAACATATGGAGGATCAAAGTAGAGGAAGCAGTACCAAATCAAAAGCAAGGTAAGCCACAAGAAGATCAACCTCAAGCTACTAGGATATATCAAGAGTGGAGACCAAAAGAAAATCAATCAAAGAAATATTTTTAGAAGTGGAGTCATTTTTTCACACATGTTCAGCTGAATGCATTTAGAGTATAGACAATAGGGCCACACTACTAGACCTTGCATTTGGCACATGGATTCTCGAAAACTGTTGGTGCATAATTCCTCAAAAAGAGGATTAGATCTTCAATTGTACTCTAGTAGTTTAGGGCTTCTATTAACCAAAAATAATTTTTTCTTAAGTTATAACTAATCCATTTTCTTTATTTCTCAGAAAGAAACAAAAAATAAAAAATTGATATTCAAGTCTTAGGAATAATGAGGTGATGATCAAATTAATGCAAGAAGGGAATAACTTGAAGGAAGGATGATTCACATGAGTAGTATGAAAGTTTTTAAGGCTTTCGTAATCTATTGTCTTAATCAAGATTTGATGGTTTGAGTGAAAATGGCTTCCGAAGATACCAAAGAGATGCCTCAAGTGGATGAGTTCCCTTTAAAATGTGTTGTCAAAGCAAGAGGACATTGGTTCAAAGATGAACAAATGGCAAGTGAGCATCATTTCTTGGTTCATATAGATAATGGATAGATATCATCAATTCCTAGTCATGAGTTAGGATTTCCACATAATTCACAACATGCCCCTGATTATTGAAACATGGACAAAAGTAGGAATCAATGCATATCTTAAATTTCGTATTGACAAACCAGATGGAGAGAGATGCACAAAGGTTATGAACACATTGCATCCAACAAATGACAAACCATCCATTTGAGAAGCTCAAGTCACACACTTATAGGGAAGGCTTAGAACTATTCGGTTCACTCATGAACTTATTAAAGATGCTTTCAAATGGATTAAGGATGTAGTAGTAGACTTGAAGTCAAAAACCATGATACAAAGAAGAGAACTTTTTGGGTATAAATGACATTGATATTGAAGAGGAAGTGCACCTAGTACATCAACATTTTTCCTTTCCTAATATAAATAGATACACAACTCCACAAAAAGATTGTGGTCCAACTACTTTCACATGTAGTGAAGCAAGTAGGAAATCAGATAAATTTATCCCCTTATGTTCAAGAGAGATTGTTCAAATCCAAGAACCAATGGGGAATAAAGAAGTTATTGAATGGAAGCATAGCATTAATGATTTTGATTGATCATGCACTGAAGATTCATGAACAATTATGACCAATGCCTACTACATTAGAAATGGAAAAAGATATTAATCATCATCAGTGCCAAAAAAGAGAAAAATAATGAGATCTATAGATGAAGAAAATACAATTACTATTCCTAGAATGATGGGATCAAAGGGATCAAGAGATTATGAAGAAATGGCAAGTACATCTTCAACCAAGAGAGCTCATACATTACCAACATCTACTTTCACTCACTATCAAGATAGAAGAATTGGAAGAGGCTTTGCAAGCAAAGCATGTGTTTGTGGAAGGACATGTCAATTTAAATGTCCAAGGTCACCATTATTGAAAAATAAGTGAAGCTAAAGGCATGTGGAGGGTAGACAAAAGAATCTCTAGCATGTATCATTAGAAGGAATTGGGATTACAAAATTCAAGCTCTTACTAAGGATCTCAATATGAAGAAGAGAAATCATTATTAAATGTTGATTTGAATATCAGATGTAAATGAAGATTGCAAGTGGGAAAACTTGAATAGGATGGTATATGACCAAGAAGTGATGAGTGAATAAAAAGATCCCGAGGAAAAAGATGAAGAGGTAGTCCCTACCTCAAGACCTTGTATGGATTCTGAAATCCGCATTAATCCCACTACCAAGTCATTCGGGGAAAAAGTGAACCCTACATGGGCCTTGTAAGGATCCCTAATTTTTAGGGATTAAAATTAATCATGTTTAAGATTCATGAAGAAAATAAGACCACTTGTGGTTTTTAATATAAAAATATTATTTCTAAAGAGTTAGATTTGAGTGATCAATTCGGATGGATTCGTGGCTATTTAGAGCCCTTGGATGTTTTTCAAGAATGGTTCAGATTGAAAAGGGTGTGTCTGGCAAAAAACAACAAAATAGACTCCTTGGTGCTCTTTGGTTCATGGCTATTGAGAGCCATTAGATGCTCTTCATGAATGGACATGATTGAAGATTTTAAGTCAGCAACAGAAGACAAAATATAACAGTCACATCATTTGTACTTGTAAGTGATGGCAAAAGGAAGAGACAGAGTATGAACTCATGGGCGTGGAGTACCCTTGGATTTGGATTACGGATGACAATGATTTATGTCTGGATGTCTAGCAGAATAAGACAAAATAGGAGTCACATCAGTCATGGGAGATGGGAAAAAGAAAGAGAGAGAGTACCTAAAATGGGACTGAAATAAACATTATGCATCAGATGCATTTGAATCCAATGGGTAAAATCAAAACGTGCTATCGCATGGCTGGTATTTAATAGGAACTATTGGATCTTAGTTGATCCAATGGATCTGATTCAAAGATTGTCAATCCTCTACAAGGAGAATCACAAGCTTTGGATTGATTGCCCTAGCCAATGATGGACAATTAAAGGTGCTTTTCTCTCTTTCTTTCAACACGGACCATTTGATCCCCTCTATGTTGAATGGGCCAAATCCAATCCAGATGGAAAAATTTGACTTTTGTGGTCTATGAAGCCACTAAGGCAGGAAATACCATGTTTGTCACCACGTTTTGGTTGTTTTGAGTGGCTCAAACCAAGGGAAACCTAGGCCTAGCCCCCTTTATTGAGGCTCTAGACTGTGACCATCGCCCTCCTCTCATTAGTCGATCACTAATCACCTCTTAATCTTGAAGGCCCATGCACGGTTCATTTTTTTCCCTAATGTTAGAAATTAAGGAAGATGTGACCTCTAGAAAAAATAAAATCCATGCTAAAGAATAGTCCCAACAACAAGATGAGAGTGGAGTACTAGTGTTACCAATTAGGGTTATGGAAGAACCCTCCAATATGGATGTTCATAGGATGGGAAATAGTTCAATGGTAACTCTTGAGCCGAAAATGGATCAAACAAATTTTAATATTCAAATAAGTCAACCATTCAATGAGACATTACACACTATTCAAGAAAAACAAGTAGAAGCAAGAGAACCACTAATGATTCCAAATACATGGTTGAACATTGATGTACCCCAATTAAAACTTGTAGTAAAACCATTCAAATACACTATTCAAGAAAAACAAGTAGAAGCAAGAGAACCACTAATGATTCCAAATACATGGTTGAACATTGATGTACCCTAATTAAATTTCAATGGATGCACAACAAGAGTTTGTGTAAGCGGATAAGGAATATGAAATAGCACATATTAAGAAAAATAGATTCAAAGTGTTGACTGAACAACTTTCTGTGGAACTTGTGAAGTCCGAGACTCAAATAGATAAAGGAAAGGGAAAACTAGAAGATACAATGTTATAAATAGATACATTAATGTCTGAAAATGCAACATGGTAATCCAAGGTGAAAGAGATAAATCAAGATTAGAGAAGACAAAGAAGGAGAATGCGAAACTACAAAGCAAATTCTCACTCATTGAGGCAATAAAGGTATGTATAACTAATCGAGCAAAAGTTGTTGAATCTCATATCAAATTCTACATATAAGAAGTTGATTTTCTAATGAAACAAAATAAAGACTTGATGACATCATTACTCTTGAATGAACCAATAGAAAGTCAAACACAAAATGATGATGAAATCCAAGGCTTAAAGAAGCAGCTCGAAGACTATGCAGCACATTTGGAAGTAGAAAAAGTGCATCAATCAAAGTTGGAAGAGAAGCATATAAATGAATTCAAAACGAACTAGGACGACTCGATAAAGATGTATGCAAAGCATTGTAGTCAAGATGCAGAGCATGTAAGGGAAATTTGTGAAAGAGAAGTGAAGGTAGAAGTAGAATTGAAAGAATTATATGGGCAAGTACAAGATGGGGGAGACATGCACAAATGGACATCCAACTCTGGTGATTACCTCTCATGACCTTTCTCTCTCTTTACTCACACTTCCCAAATTCACTTAACCACCCGATCCTCTTTTTCACTTGCTCTTCCCCACTTCCTCTTGTTTTTTTTCTTTTGCTCACACCCTTGTCTTTCACATGCTCTTGTCCTCCTATCTCTCTTTTCCTTTTCTCCAACTTTCACGCAACCTTCCCAATCCTCAATGGATCTGCATCATTCTTTTCTTCTCCTTTTTCTCACCCTTACTATCTCTTTTAGTGGTGATCAAGGTGTGACCTTGAAATGGTTGCTATGTTCCAAATTCCAGTAACTCGCCTTGGAACTTGCTATATGCCTCCCTTAGAATGGGACAAGTTCCCTTGAGCATTGTCCTAAAATTTCCCTTTTGTAAATGAAATTGATGTGAATTGGTTGGCACAAAAGTTATCTAACTGACCCACAACTACTATGCCTCTTGCAATATTCGAAACATTCCCTCAAAGAGAATTCGTGAAGTAGTGTCTTGCATTAAAACTATTGCCTCCATCAAAATCAACATGCAACCGCTATGCTGAAGAAAAAGGCTCATACATGAATGCCCATGGGTGGTGACTGAATCGATTGAAGCCCAATTACGCAATCGAATTCTCTCCCTTAAGACCTATATGCCTTGGAATAGGTTCCTTCGTATTTTATCACAAGTGAAGAACACACGGAATTAACCCATGTTAAATGCAGTTGATGATGGAGTGCACATTCGATTATCCTGTTCACTTCCTGTATCATCTATTCCACCCGAAATCACACATATTGTACTCACTCCAAAAAATTCATGGGTACCACTCTATAGAACCACCCGCTCCAAAGATCGGTTTAAGTTTTGATGAACAGATGAAACACAGAAGCTACAACACTTTCTTCTTTCAACTTCATCTCCACAAGTGCCGTTCCAAATCCCAATGGACAGTTGGTTCATTGAGCGACGTATAGCTCTTCAAATCACATTCCCAACCCATTTTCTCCCCACTTCTTACTCCTATAGAACGAACGCCTTAACACCGGGCCTTAGCTAATCAGTGCATGCACCCATTCTACCCTTAGGTTCTGAACATATCTTCCATAATCTTTGTGTATCTTGACATAACAAGATGATGTTAATCAAACAGACCCGACAACCACAACAAGTAAGATACGTGTAACACACCAATTTGAAAAGGAGGAAATGTTAGAGAGCTTAACTATCATTCATAAAATCTGGCATAAGCAATGCTAGTGAATAAATGGCTATCATATGAACTCCTATGGTTTCCTTTTCAATTCACATATGAGCAGACTCTGAACAATCCTTTCTCACTATATGCCAATACAAATTCGTAGGACAGTTACAAGGCATCATACTCAATGCAAAATACCGCAACACAGGCATCATGAGTGGAACCATGAATAGGTGGGTGTTATCGAGGAAGCCGAGTGCGCAAGCTTAAGTGCAAAATATTAGTCTACATCTTACATATCATAATAATGACCACATAGGAACATCTACTCAAGACTTATCACGACATTCAGCCCTTCGAGAACTGCCACTCCTTAAGGATGAAGGTTGCCCCCCCCCCCCCTTTTTTTCTTTTCACCTCTAATATCCCTGTTGTCTGCTTCCACAAATAATCAATCTAGTGAGAACCTATGACTTAAACAATTGGGCTGGAGCACATACCATCTATGGCGGATGTTCTTGAGACTTTTGAGATCATCACGAGATTTGCAACATATCATATCCACTGCAATCCGAATGCTCTGCACATGTGTCTATATTTGATGTGCTCATCCTCTATGATAACTGTCACGCTCCTTTTTTACTAAGGTGTTCAAAACTCCAGACTTTCTATCCTCCCCTTTCTCTGATGGATAAACAAGCCAAGCTAGCTGATGCAACGAACTTCTCCTTTGCCTGTATCTTCCCCCCCTTTTTCTACAGAAGCTTCAACCGTCGGAGTCCTTGTTTTCCCTAACTCAAGAGAAAGATCAAAAGTGAGGACAGCCCCCTTCTCCTATTCATACTCCTCTGCCAAGAGAGCTTCACCAAGCTCTATCACGAGTGCTCCTCGCCAGTGCTACTCCATCAATGAGTGCCTGCACAATACCAGTAAGAGGGGGCCAAAAAAACTAACCGATTGCTGCTCTACTTATGCCTCCAAATGAGTGAGAGAGAGCCCTTTTTGCTGCCATAGGAGATAAAAGCCCCAATCGCTTTTGAAACCACACAATCCTTGTAGCCAAAAAAAAAAAAAAAAAACTTCCTCCTTTCTGCACACAAAACGGAAACGGCCCCTTTGTCTCACAAATAAAACGGATAGACCTTGGTCCTCCATTCCAACTACATGAAAGGACTCCATTGTATGGTATTACAATAGGCCATGCCTTCCAAGAGTTCAATTGAACATTCACAAAGCCCCTTTTCACCTTGTTTTTCACAAAGCGCCAACACCCACCTTCCAAGGTCAATCCAAAGTATAGCATATATATCAGGTTATTCCAAGGTCTACAAAATACATGCAACAACACCACCGTTTTCTCAATAGTAGCACCATCTTGTTTCCTCTTGAAAATCTGATCCATAAGTTTATGGAAAATGTCCAAAGGGTCCAACGTATGCAAATCCATAAAGGAAGACAAGAGCAACCCTTTTGTAATCTAATCTCTTAGCTCCACCAATTTTTTTTGAGTCGTTTTTCTACAACCTGCTATATAGCCAACAGTAATTGCTTTAGTGCGAAGGGGATGGTCCCTAAGAGCTGACAAGTACTTGCGGTCTGCATTGTTGATGAGCTCCCCCCATGGCTCCTCTTAAGTTCTTCAAATGCATCTTCATCAAGAGACACTCCTCCCACACTGCAACAAGCTTTTAAGCTACAACTGAAGGTAACATATTGAGCAAAAGCCCTTCAAGCTCCCTTTTAGCACTACATTCTAGTGCTTCTTCTCGTCATAACACCCACTTTCTCCTCAAGGTACCTACAGTGAGCATGTATTCTACACAACAAAAGCATATTAGTGCATAAAAATCATCCAGTTCATGAGCTAACAAAGACCATGGCCAAAATTTTGCGAAGCACATCAAAAAGGTACTATCAATAAGAATTGGCTCAATGTTTGGTTACTTCTAAGCCCACCACACAACGACCTACCTATAGAAGAATATATGAAATGTACAATAGAATTTTGGCTCACAAGGCATCCTCATATCCTAGATTTAGCAATAAATCTCACAAATAAGATATGTATCATGGTACTTACACTTTTCAAGTTGACTAAGTGTGCATAGTACACATTTTGAAACTTCATCGGTATAAACCAAGGAGTAGATACTCTCATTTTTTTACTTGTCAGCTACACCTAGTCATGCTACAATTATGACATACTACATGCGACTCATGTTCTTGCGGAGTACCTACTTACAAAATTTTGAAGAGGAGTTCTTCACAAGATTCTTTAAGATAGATTATAAAGTATTTTAAATATGTAATCGAACTTGAATGCAAGATTAGCAGCATATGAGCTACATGTTTATGCTGATCATTGACAAACCCCAAATGATGGAGTCAAATTAGAACAATGGAAAAATTTCATGATTCATGAAGAAAACTTGCTTAATGCCAAAGAACAATGATTCTATTAGAATTATGCACGTCCCCATCAAAAGGGCATCAGGGATGAGAAAGTTCAGGAGGATGGATGTGTGGGAGAAGAATCCAACAAGAAAAGAATAGGAAGAAGGTAAAAGGAAAAGGTAACAAATCATTAAGCTAAAAGAATAATCTTAACCTCTGCCTTAATCCCCATAGGGGCATGCATCAAGCTAAAGGGAAGTACAAGGGAAGAAGAGATGCAAGCCAAATGAATGAAGCAGAGCCTAGTGGATGCAAGTCAAGAAGTACAATGGGTGAAATTGAAGCATCAACCAAAAGATAAGAAGTTGGAAAGAGGGAATACTAAAAAAATTCCTTTCCTTGAATAGTTGTGGAAGCCATGTTAACCATTGGTCATGTGCAAGGCCAACAACAATGCAACAAGTCCTAGTGAATGGAGATCAAGAGTCAAGGAGCAAGAAATCTTTGAGGCACTAGTCATAAAGCTTAAAGATATTCAAGAAAAAAGCACTATGAAGATCAGGAAACAATAATGAAGGCATTTCTAGCCATTTTTTGTGTCAAGAAAATGTGCATGAAGCCTATCAAGGGATGATAGAGAGAAAGAGGGGGAGAGTGTTGGTGAAAATTGAAGACAAGAGAAAGAAAGAAGTAGAGAGAAGAAGAGAAAGCACACAAATGTTTTGAATAAATGTCCATTTTTGTTTCATTTATCCCATCTAGAAACACTTAAAAGCCTTGTAAATGCACTAGACAAAGTCCTCTAGGTGCATATTCCCCAACAATCGTAACAATATCCATGTATAATAGTAGGATTTTAGGGATTTCTAGAGAAAGTGCTAGTATCATGTGTGAAAGGAAAAAACTTAAGGCAATTGTATATAAACCACTTTGTGAAACTTTTGTAAAGAATGTTTTGCCATAATACAATACTAACTTTTAAAATTTGTGTTTCCTTCTAATTGCTTCTGTATCTTCTTCTTTGTGAGCTTGTTTGATTACTTGTAGCATGAAATTTATGCTTAAAGGTGTTCTCTACCCCTCCCCCACCTTTTTCCACTGGTATCATGTGTGTGTGAAGAATAGGGAGTCGTTAGGTGTAGGTAGGTGATTCTTGAAACTTATTTTTAAGTGTAACTAAGAGTAGAGTAGTCTAATCAAGGTAAAAATAGCAATTTAGATGCATCTCCTTGAGAGCTCCGAAAGAAACTCACAATTGAACATATTTGGGTATTTGAGCTAGGAGATATCACTTGTTTTGTGTCTACTACTACACCAAGTATCACGACACACACCTACATGTAGATGGTTTTGTGTGACGTGAATATTGACTTGTGCATGCATTACTTGTTTCCACATCTACCATCACTAGATCACATGTTTCCATGCACTTGATTGCGGCATACTCTCGGTTTGATAATTTAATGTGTATCACTGAATCACTGCTATGGGCACTTGTTGGATGTGTGAGGACTAGTTAGTCTCACTTGTCATGAGTGCATATGACCTTGTGATTGTGAAACATGTAGACTTCGAGGCACTTGTACTGATGAACCAAAACCAGTATACATGTTGGACAAAGAAGGACAACATTGCCTGTGTAGGTGCTAGGATAATGCATCCGGAGGTTGAAACGAGCTCATATCATAATTTGGACCCTACAAAGTGAAGCTATTTTGAACTTGGAATCGCCTCAAGTATGCTCACCAATTTTCATGTGATTTTGAGACTGTGGCCAAATCATCTACCTTTCTTCATACAAAAATGCGGTGATCCAAGTATTTGGAGCACTCAAGGTACAAAGAAGTCTCTTTATATGGCACACAATGCATACTTCAGGGATACCCAACATAGTGGGGGTAGTCACAAAGGAAACAAGCTTCATGAACTCTTCTAGTGGTACTAGAAATGAATCATCCAAAAGTTTCATGCCAAGAAGAGTGCAAATGCATCAAAGATTGTGCAAGTCATAAAGCAAGCTCAATTAAGGTATTTACAAGCTCTAATGCTCTTGATGCACAAGAGATACGGAGAAGTGAAAGACAATTTGTTAATAAACGATGGGTAAAGGCATCATGACCCAATGACACTTTGCATGAGACATTCCCCTTTCTACTAACACGATGGTGCACTTAATATTTTGTATAAAACATAGCTACTTGTATTAGATATGTTTTTCGGTACATGATACGTTGTTCTCAATATTTTTCTACTCGTCTTTTGTACAATTTCATAAAATTTGTTGTTGTGGATTTATCTTGAATCATATTAAGTAATTTCTTTTCTAAGGTTGTGGTTACTCACTATTCTCTATTCGTAAGTCTATCGCAAGCCCTAAATAAGCACTAGACTATGCTCTTCTCAAGCACTAGAGATGAAGGAAAATAGCCAAAATTATCTTACGTGGCAGATTTCTCTACCAAGATTATCTCTTTTAACTATTAGGAATAGGATATGTACTTAAAAAATGGGATAGTGTTTTGAAGATAAAATTAGCTACAATACCCTCATTGCTGAGGTTATCGTGGTAGACAAAAGTCTTTGCCTTTGCAACCACTTTCAAGAAGTGTCTAAGAGTTGCATCATGATTGTGATGTTCTCTTTTATGGCTTCCTAGGGATTCATCTACTTCTCCAAACATTCTTTATAAAAGAAAAAACAAAGCATCTTGAACATCGATTTAGCATAGAAATTATTCTCAAATGGAATAATAGAGAGTATGAAATTATTCTCAAATGAAACTACTCTCAAATGGAATAATAGAAATTATTCTCAAATGGAATAATAACCTCCACCTCTCATTGTAAACAAAAGTCTTTTCCTTCATAAGGTCCATAATATTTCCTTTTGCATTCCCTCTTCGATCCGATGAAAAATGCTTTGTACTAAGAACAAGCTTTTGGTATACAATCTCTCTTCGTAAAATTTTAAAGTATTGTTCACTTGGTACTCTTCCTATTTAAATGTCTTCCATCACTCTATTGAGCCACAGATTCATGTAGCCCCTTGCATCAAAATTCTGTTCAAGGCAAGATCCTCCATTTCATCATTATAGAGGAACCCATCATCTTCTTTTGCATTACATGTAATCATTGCAAGCGCATAGTCTCCTTGAATATTGAACACTCTTGAATATCACTAAGCAAAAAAAAAATAAAAAAATTAATTCCTTTGATATTTAAATCTAGCAAAAATAGTAATGGCATACAAGGATCAATCAAAGGCATTTCTTGTGCATTCTTCGGAACCTTGGAAACATCTTTCTTCATATCCCTTAGGACAATAAATAATACTCCATAATTATCATCAACCCACAATGCTTCAATCAAATAATCACCCCCACAGTCAAAACTAAATGTGTCAATACTCATGTATACATTTTCATCATCAACCACAACTAGTTCAAGGGTGTTTATATGGAGCTCCTTTGAATAATGCACCATGCAAATGGTACCATATTTCATGAATTCAAAAATACCTTTACAACATTTAGTGGATCATATACACTTCCGATCCATTTATAATTTATGAAGAGTTCGTCTTTCTAGTACTCTTTCTTGTCAACTTCAAACATAGTTATTAGTTGTTGTGTTGTCATGGAGAACACAACTATGATGACGTAAATAATTCACAAGATCTTTAAGAAATGATATCTGAACATGGTAAGTTCAACAACAAATCAATATTTTCTTTAAGAAATCTTACAAAAATGGGCTCAATCTTTCAAAACTACGCAGTTGAACTTGAATGATCATATGAAAACTCTTAAACCAAATGAATGGTTCAACTTGCAGATGAATGATAGAATTGTAAGGTCTTCAACACTGATATATTAATCTTACGTAAGTTATTAATCACAAATATACTTATTTATTCATCACTCATATATGGAAGCTATTCATGACTAATATTTGTTAGCTATTCAACACTAATAAATGTAATCTAGTCATCACTAATATATGTAAGTTATTCGACTCTAACATATGTAAGTGTAGCTCAGTGATGAGTAGCACCTCCTTTAATGTCAATCCGGGAAGACATGAGGATGGTATGAAGACCTCGAGCAAGTGAAGGCACAAATGTGTGAGTGAGAATCACACCAACATGCACACACATACACTCACACGTGCACACACGACAAGAACAAAGAGAGTAATCCAATGGAATCACTTCTATTATAACAAGGTTCTCATACAAGCTCAAAACTACAAGAAGCTAGCTCAAAAATGAGCTCTCTAGTTCTATTTATAGTTTTTGACTAGCTTTGGCCCTGTCCAGACCTAGTGTCCGGCCTAGTTAAAAATTAGGTTCCAGGGCTTATTTGAGGGCTCAAACGAGATCTAAAAAATATGAAAATTGGTAGGCAACTACTTCTAATGCTCCCCAAGCTCAAGGCCTCCTCGGCTTGCACAAAATGGAGCTAAAAAAAGGTGAAATGTTATTAACAAGTATTTTTAGTGATGAGAATCACTTTTAACATGATGTAAGGTTTGGAAAAAATTTAAAGGGTTGCCTCAGTGCTAGATCTGCATGTATACCCGTACTTGCTTCTTCCCATACGATACCAACACTCTCCTCCCCCTAGCGTCTGTCGCCTCTGACAGACCTCTGCTCCACGGTTTGATCAATGTATTGATGTAGTATGTCAATTGCCAATTCTTGTTCTTTAATCCACAGTCCCTTGACCAGGTCTCTCTACAGGGCCTCCCAATTAACTGCGCCCAGTATGTCAAGTTGTGGCGTGGTGTAGAGTTCTGAGTGCATTGTTTGTTCACACGCGAAGAGTTGTAGTAGGTGGGTTGGACGTGGTGCAAATACTTCTGAGTGTGCTTCCCAGAACCCCATGGTGAACATGTCATCAAACATTTGCTTGTAACAAGCAGGGAGATATCTTATTCGTGCATGCCATGCATAAGCCACTCGGATACTCGGGGTCGTGCTCATATCATATAGTAGGTCATAGTTACCATTGATGAAGCCCGAAATTGGAGGCTGGATATTACGTACATTTCGAAAAGTCTTTAACACCACTTGCATCATATCCAAGATTTTTAGCATCATCTGCGCGACGACATCTGGCATGGGGTGGAGGCGTGACATCCAATGTCTGATGGTAGCCATCATGTATGATACTGTTGGTGTGCCTGTTGGGGGTGCAATGGAGGGATAATTTAGCCATTGTTTACAATTTGCATTGTTTTGAACCTTGATGGCAAATGCTTTCCATGATCTTCTTCTTTGTACTGGCCCAAAGCAAGGGTTATATTTCAAATGCATGGGAGTGTGATCCCATGTTCGTAGCATTTTTGGATAGGTCTCAAGTAATTTCTGCCTCCAGGTGGGTTGGAATATAGCCCCTTTTCTGGCTTCCTCTGGGATATCCTCTTGTTTGAACTGTGTTGCAAAAGTAGGGCACTTGTTGGTGACTCTTTTGATCTCTGCGTTGTAGTCGGCCAATAATACAAAATAGGGTTTATATTGTAATTTTGAACTAGTTATCAATCTTCTAGAGGCAAGGTGTCTGAAATACTCTGATTGAAGTATGGTTTCTTCAATGGTCCTCATTGTCAGCATCTGAGTAGAGATACGTTCCTCATGAGTTGGCCCCATTTCTTCTACCTGTTTCATCCATGCCAAAGGGGGTTCTTTGTAAGTGTCTTGTCCCTCGTCAGTGATTCTACCTCCTAGAAGTGGTTGAGGCTCATAGTTATCTTCAAATGTGTCCTCCACTGGAATGATTACTGCTTCTTCTTCTATTGGTTGATCAGGTGGAGAGGGAGGTCGTTCATACTGTAGCAACTTGATCTTTAATTCTGCTACTTGTTGTCATAGCTCAAGTACCTCATTGGCCATGGAAGAGTCTGGCTCTGGTGAAGTAGCAGCATTGACCATCTCTTTAGGTTCTGCTGGGTGTGGTGTAGGCACTTGGGCTCTTTGTAGTTCCTTTACTTGGTCGGCAAGCTGATCATGTGCATCTAAGAGATTGGCATAGGTTTCCAATATTTGTTGTATGCTTTCTGAAGGGATGGCCCAGAAGCTAGCAGGGTCGATGGGTGCCCCTGGAGTATTTTCTATGGCTGCTTCTAAGTTCTCCTGGTTTTGTTGCTGTAGTCTTCTGTTCTCTTCTTGAGCAGCTGCTAAGTGGCGCCGGAGTAGAGCCATGTTTCGTTGTAATCTAGCATTACGAGCTAGCTGATCTCTGAGTTGTTCTTCCATTGCCCTACTCGTCTCTGTATGTTTGGCTTCGAGCTTCACATGGGATTGTTGGAGGGCAGTGACTTCTTGTTGTAATGCTCCATTACTCAATTCCAAGGCATTGACACGTGCCTAGAGGTGGGATGAGAGAGTACACAGCTCCTTATTGTTTTCTTCCAATAATCGGTATTCTTCCTTAAGCTGGGCAGCTGCTTCGAACATGGTGTCTAATGCATTACTGAATGAGGTGGATGCAGAGGTGGAGGTGAAAGATGCAAGGGTTCGGGGAATGGGAAAGGGAAAAGTGGATGTTGTGCTGACAGTGGGTGTGTGCGGTGGCGTGCGTGAAGTTACAGGTGGTAATGTTGAAACAAAAGTGGTGGTGAGTGGTCTTGTGGAAGGTGAAATGTCCATAGGATCAGACGTGATGGTGTGTGATGTGTGAATCGTGAATACAGGAATGATAGGTGGTGTGTTAGTGGTGGGTGTGAATGTGGGTGAGGTGTGCTGGGAAAGGGAATTTCTCTTATAATCATCGAGTTGTTGCATCATATTTACAAGGTTTGCCAACAATGGAGGTAGGGTGGCTGGTGTTGGTTCTGAGGAGGTTAAGAGGGGCTCAATGGTTTGGGGTTGGGAAAGAGGAACTGTAGTGGTGAAGGGGAATGTGGGTGTTAAGGACTGGGTAGGGGGATGTGGCTGTCCAAGAACTGGTTGAAAAGAAGGGTGACCTATGATGGTTTGATGGGTGGCAGGATGACCTAAATGAGGTTGGGAAGATGGACCTGCAATGATAGGAGTAGAGACAGGTAAGGACGACAAAATGATGGTGTGTGATATAGGTCCACTGAGGGTGGATATTGGTTGCTCAAGAATGCTAGCAGTGAGGGGTTCGGTGGGCTGAATGGGAGGTGACGGTGGAGATGTAATCTGTATATTTGCATCTGGTTCATCAAGGTTAGTTGGGCTGGCCATGTAAACATCTTCTTGAGTGGTGGTAGGGAAGGCGGTAGAGACTTCCATTTGAATCATCTTCCCCCTTCGTGGTCGTGTATCGATCCTTCGTTGATCGTATTGAGGAGGGTTGCGATGTAACATGATCCGCATAGCTTTTATAATCCCATATGTCTCCGCCAGAAGGTTCAATGATTCCACAAAATGGGGATCCGCGTTCTCTGCTTGAAGCATTTGATTCACCATCGCTCTATTTGCCTCCTCTGATAGCTTATGTCTTTTTTGTACCTGCTTGATCGTTTTGTAGAGCCGTTTGAGTTGTGCGGTGTAAGCTGGGGCTTCCTCCTCACTCTCCTCCGATTCATTCCTCTGCATCTCCACTTGTTCATGTGTGCCTCCCACCTGAGTGTGTTGTGCCTCATCTTCCCAATGCACTCTTTGGGTTTCACTATGTGTCCGTCCTCTCCGGGATGATGATTCGGGGCCGTCCGTGTCTGAGAAGAATTCAGTCTCAGATAAGTGGGCTGTCTGCAAGAAGCTTTCAAAGTCAAAAGATGTATCTTCTGCCAAAGTAGCCATGGATGCAAACTCAGCATCTATGGGTAGTGGAGGGGCTGATGGAGTGGGCTGTACCATACCCCCTGATTGTGGTCCTTGGAGATGGATAGTGAAAGGGGCTACTTGTTCCTCTTCTCTGAGGGAAGCTTCTGTGGTGGCCTCACGAGGGATTAGAACCTGTGAAAGCGAACCACGCATTCTTTTTGCGGGTTGAACCCCTGACTTCCGCCCCTGGAAGAATTCTAATTGTGAGTACTTGAGGGCTCGTGCAATTGGCACATCATAAGCAAGGCATCTATAGATGATTCTTGTAATGGCGCAACAACCATTCAAAGTAGGCTTCCTCACTCCTCGCTTTCCTACTTCATATAACTGATCAAGGAACCATACTAGCATTTTCATAGGTAAGCTCCCGGTCTCTGCTAGGTATAACCCATACCAGATCTTCTTATGAGGCTGGGTGAACCGGTCTTGCGTCGAAAATGCGAAGTGTTGAAGGCACATCCGTAATGGTATGGCGATGTTGGGGGTGAGAGCACACATTTCTTTCAACTTCTTGATTTTATTGTTCTTCATAGACTCTGGTATCAAAGGATCTCGATCGGAAGGTACATGGGTGCCATACATCTGAAGGGCTTCCCTGATTAAAGTAATATTCAACTCAAACTTCTTCATTTCCTCCTGGTTTGATAGAGAGGGCACCAAGAATGTGCCTGAATGATCTTTATCTCCTGTCGCCTTCAGTGTGGCAATCAAGTAGTAGCACCTAAGAAAATCAGGTCTAGGCAAAGCTGCACTAAAATAATCTTGCAATCCGGCTTTCAGCCAAATATCTTGAAGAGGAGCTGCATTCTGTAATGTTTCAAATTCTCTCGAGATGAATTGAAATGTCCACCAGACTCCTCCGAATTCCAACTTGGACTCCCTGATGTGGTCCGCATCTCCCAATTCTCCTGGCATCTCATTGAACCAGTGAGAATGCCCCTTTACTCTTTTTGTTAGGCCACTTGGTGGATCTGAGATAGGAATTCTTCTCACATTCAAAAGCTCTTCAGGCCTTGCTGTCAGTGGAGCTTCCACAGGCATGGTATCCCAATTGCTTTGAGTACTAGTGCCCGCCTGGGAGCTTGTTCCTGCTACTGCTGCCATGACACTTCTGATGCTTATCTGCTAGAAGAAGAAAGGCACATTAGTGTTGCATAGGAAACATGATGTAATGGTGTTCCCTCCACAATACTAACATGACAATCCAGATGGTTAGTGGTTAGAGGTGAAGTGTTTGTGATAGATGTGAGTGGTGATTAGAGGTTAGTGTCATCCTAGATGCATACTTTGGTTATGCCATGGACTCAGAATGCACCTATATCAGAGTGGATGGATTTACAAAATTGGGTCAGGGGGTTTGATACAGGGTTTAGTTCACCAAACTTTAATCGAGGATTTGTAGTTCTTAGAGCTAAGGACAGGTAAAGATTTATGAGCGAGATTGTGCTGGATTTGGGACCTTTTGGGTACCCATTTCGAGACATTCCTAGGTTTGACCGAGTGTGTGTTAGTGTGGGATTTAGGTAGATTTCCTGAGTTGTTTGCCAAGAGGACTTGTGAGTGTTGAATTATGCCAGTGATTAGAGTTGAAGCTATTTGGGCTCGTAAGCAGGCCTTGGGCACCCATATCTGTCTAGCATTGGGGCTAGCCTTCATTGACCGCTTAGCGACCCAAATAGACGTGGTATGCCTAGGAGGTTGCCTAGGGTACTCCTTCATTTTTGTCCTTGATGGTGTGGCTTGTTTTGTGCCTCCTCGAGAACCTATTACTAGAGCTGTGGGTTTTCCATCCTTGCGTATCCAGATCTGCTTCGTGCCCCGAGGTACTCCGTGTTGCACTGGTTGGTGCTCCTGCTTCTTGGTCATCAGCCTCCTTCATGTCGTGTGATGTTCCGTCTGCTTGTTTGGAACCTTCTTTGGAACAGCTGGGAACTACCTTCGGTAAGATTGACAATCCTCTGCACCATAGAACTTTGGACAAGTACAACATTGTTATGTTCATGTGGGTTCCTGGAGGGACTAAGGGTTGGTGCCTTTTCTAATGGTTTGAGTGCTGGTTTTTCTAATTCAATCATAAGGCGGCTTTGGCCTACCCAAGCCTGAAGAAGTCCACTTCTTAGGTTGAGGTTGACTGCATGATCATAGATCCAATCTTGGCCCAAGACAAGAGGCTCGGTAAGATCCTCATCTTCACATACTAGCACTTTTGCTGGCATTAGTACCTCCTGAATGTAGAGGGGAAGCTCCACCTCTCCCATGCAAGGGGTTTTGACACCTCCTAATCCTATTAGATATGCTTCTAGGGGTTTTACCTCCAATTGCAATTGTTGGCAGTAAGAAAGCCAAACTGCACTAGTGGCGGCTCCTGAATCAATTAAAGCTCTCACGCTGGTTGTACTGTCTCCTTGTCCTACTTCTAGGGTCACAAAAGGTTGCCGATCAACTATCGTATGGGTCCGCTTACCTGAAGCCTCACACATGGCAATGTGATAACCATGAGCTTCATGATTGTCAGTCATGGCCTGATCTCTACCTTGTCTTCGCAGTTTCATTCGTCGAATGCGTTCTAAAGCTTCGGCTTGTGCTTCTTCACGAATTCGCTTTTCCTCTTCATTACGTTTTTTTGCAGTAGTGAGTCGATTAAGCATTTCTTCTGTTAGGGGTTCTTGATATGACTTGACTCTGCATCCACTTATGTAACTTGGTATTACGTCACCTTCTAGGGTGGCTAGTTGTACTGCTCCACTTGTGGAGATCCTATTGATAATCATTGGTCCATAGTCTCTTTTCTCTAATTTCCATGCATGTTGTTTCAGGGTGTAAACTAGGACCAGGTCTCCTGCTTTCAAGCCTTTATCCTTCACATGTGTATCAAAATACACCTTTTGCCTCTTCTTGGCTGCATAGATTCCTGCTGCAGCTCTTAATCGTGTCTCACCTAGATGTTCAAGATCGAAGATTCTAGAGGACAACTCATGGCCTGTCCAATCATTCTCTTGTGCCACTTTCAAGGTAGGTATAAAAAAATCCAATGGTAGCACTACATTCTGGCCAAATACCATCTGAAAGGGTGTGGCTTGGAGTATTGTTTTATAGGCAACTCGATATGCCCAAACAACGTGGTGTAGCTGTTTGTCCCAATCAGAGCGTTTGTTATTCACCAGTTTAGTTAGCAAATTGCATAAGATCTTATTTATGCTCTCAGCCTGGCCATTAGCTTGTGGATGATAGGGGACGGACTTCTTATGTATTACCAAGAATTCTTGGAGAAGGTTTTCTATGACTTCATTTAAGAAGTGTGTACCTCTATCACTCACTAATTCTATTGGAAATCCATATCTAGTGAAGACATTTTCAAATAAGAACTTTGCTGTGGTTTGAGCATCATTCTTCGTAGTGGCTTTCACTTCTACCCATTTGGTCAAATAGTCTGTGGCCACAATGATGTACTCAGCATATGAACCCTTAGCTGGGGGATTAATAGGTCCAACAAAGTCTATTCCCCACTTAGAGAATGCACGTCCACCCATCATAGGTTTCAATGGCATCTCATCCTTGCGTATGGGATACTGAGTTCGCTGACAAACCTCACACCTCTTCACATAGGTATGTGCATCCATGTGAAGAGTTGGCCACCAAAGACTGGACCAAAGTGTCCTCCTGCTACACCTTGGTGAGCCGTCTCTAATATCTTCATATATTCGCTCTCGTGGACACACAATCTAAGATACCCATCTTTTCCTCGTCTGTATAGATTATCTCCAATGAGAGCATAGTCTAGCGTCTCTTGTTCTAAGCTCCTTTTTCTAACTAGAGTCATTTCTTGAAGGAATTTTTTCGTCCTCAGAAAGGCCACTAATGGCTCGCTCCAATTTGGCACTAAAGACACGCGATAAAGGGTGGCATGTTCCACTGGTGGCTTAGTGCAGCAAATTGGACATTCCTTGCACATCCTATGACTTCCATAGTTGGCCAGTATACTCCAAGTCTCCTCAATGTTTGTAAGGTTCTTT
This sequence comes from Ceratopteris richardii, assembly GCA_020310875.1. Taxonomy (NCBI): domain Eukaryota; kingdom Viridiplantae; phylum Streptophyta; class Polypodiopsida; order Polypodiales; family Pteridaceae; genus Ceratopteris; species Ceratopteris richardii. The sequence continues at coordinate 66,069,336 of CM035412.1, forward strand.
GTCTCGAGTAGTGTTGCTCTAATGCACCTATATGTGCCAATTGCAACCACTTCGCATACTCGTCCTCTTCCACACAACAGGCTAATACTCCATGATCTGTATGTTTGTACATACTTCCCGCCATGATATGATACTTCTGGGCTTTTACTATCTCTCTATCTTGTGTGTTTACTATTGGGTGATTGGGCACATAAGTCAATACTGGCACTAATGGCTTAGCCCACTGAGGTACAACTTCCAAATTGAACAAGTAAGCATCCTGAAGATCATCTGATACTCCTTGTAGGGCCTCTCCTGATGTGAGCCTTGAGAGATGATCTGCTCTCAGGTGAGTCTTACCTTTCCTCACCACAACCTCGAAGTCGTATTCCATTAGTAAGAGGAACCATCTTACCAGTCTGCTTGTATTGCATGGCTTGTTTACCAAGTACAACAGAGCTTGGTGATCCGTAAAAAAATTAAACTTATTTGCAAGCAAATAGTGTCTAAACTTTTTAACAGTGTATACCATGCCTAATCCTTCTCGCTTAGTGGTCGTATAGTTTCATTCAGCTGCATTCAATTGTCTACTAGCATAGGCAATTGGAAGATCCATATTACCTTCACCAGTAGGTTGTGCAAGTACACATCCAATAGCATAATTGGAGGCATCCACATGAACGTGGAATGGCTTGTTCCAATCTGGTGTGGTCAAGATTGGTGCTGAGCATAATCTTCGTTTGAGCTCCTTGAAAGAGTTCTCACATTCATCAGTCCACTCAAAGTTAGTTAGAAGAGCATACAGAGGCTTTGCAATGACGACATACATGTAAATGAACCGGCGGTAGTAACCACAATGCCCCATGAAGGCCTGTACCTCCTTGACATTCCTTGGCCTAGGTAGTTTTGCAATGGCTCTCACTTTCTCTTCGTCGGTGGATATGCCGTTCTTTGACACTATGTGTCCTAGGATCTTGCCTTGCCTGACCATGAAAACACACTTTTCTAGGTTCAAGCAGACTTGATATTCTCTACATTTGTCAAAGATTTGCTTGAGTTCGGGTATATGAGTCTGTCTAATGTTGGAATGAGCGCATAGATCATCAACATAGACTTCCAAATTCTTCCTCAAGAACTCTTTAAACACGTGACACATCAATCTTTGAAAGGTAGCAGGTGCATTGGTAAGCTCGAATGGCATTACCCGAAAGGCAAATATGTCCCACTCTATGGCAAAGGCCGTCTTATGCTGAACTTCTGGTGCAATGGCTACTTGATTGTAGCCAGAGAACCCATCTAGGAAGCTGTACACTTCCTTGCCTGCTACCCTTTCTAATAGATGCTCGGTGATAGGAAGCGGATAACTATCCTTGATAGTGGCTGCGTTAACCTTCTTCAAGTTAATGCATACACGTAATTTGCCATTCTTTTTGGGCACCACTACAATGGGGGATACCCATTCAGTATGCTCAATTTCATAGATAAATCCAGCTTCAACCAAGCGATCTATCTCTTCCTTAATCTTGGCCGCATAGTTGTCATTGTATGTGTATGGCTTTTGCTTAGAGGGCCTAGCCTCTGAAGTCATGGGGATCGTATGTGAGCATATGTCAGGGTCTACACCTTTCAAGTCCTTGTAGCTCCAAGCGAATACATCTCGATACTCCCTTAGCAAAGCTATCAACTCTTGCTCTTCTTCTTCTGTCAGGTCATGTCCTATGTAGGTGCATCTTTCTTCTCCTTCTTCTATGGCTACAACTATTTTCTTAGTAGTTTCCTTGCTATCATAGGCCTCTCCTAATTGTGCCTCGCGTTTAGGCATTCTTATCATGACTCTCCTATCGTCTATCTCGTATTTTTTAAAGTTCTCAGGGACCTCAAACAAGGACTCTTGCTCTACTGGTATGACTTCTCTCTTCTTCCTTTTCTTTCCTTCACTCTTAGTGGTCACTTGTGTGGTTAATCTCATATCATTAATGATCTCTTCATGTCTCTGAGGGTGAACTTCTACGTCATGGAAGTATTCGTCATCTGATGCAAAAGGTGGGTCCATAATGATTGACTCTAAGTCGGAGTCACTTGCATCCTCAAAAGCATCAGGGCTAGGTTTGCATTGTTCTAGAACTGCATCTCCCATGATTGGTTCTATTGAAAAGACTGAAATGTCATAGCCATCCTCATCACAATGGGGTGTCCATTGTTCTTCATTGATGGCTACATCCATTGTTGCTAAAATTTCAGCCTAGCCGTGAGGCTCAAATTCTTCGTGAGGAAAAACTACAGGTGCATAGGCTGGGTCTTGAATTGATCTATGGGTTTCTTTTGCACCTACCTCTCTGGCTTTCTCTCTCTTCTCTTCTTCTACTGCTACCTTACACATCCATAAGTGAGTGTCTTCATGCATCCATGAGGATCCGGATCCTATGGAATGCACAGACTCAGTCTCATCTTTGGCTCTATGGATGGTATTCCATTGAATAGGCGGTACGTCTCTATGAGAGTAATCCTTGAGATTGACTTTGGTTGTAACACCTAGATGTTGCAAATACAAGGAATTGGTTCCCAAATCCTGCACCACTTGCAATTGCCGCATAAATGGCCTTCCCAAAATCATCTCGTAGGCTTGGTTTTTGCTAAAGTCGCATATAGCAAAAGTATGCTCAAACTCAACACCACATGTAGTGAGAGTTATTCCTTCTAGCAATCCTAAGGGCCTTTCAATATGACCATCGGCCATCTGCAATTTCATTCTCGTTGGCCTGAGTGCTGGCTTGCCCCAACGCTTCCATAAGGAAGTGGTAGCAATCGCAACTCCTGCACCTGAGTCCAAAATTGCCTTGGTTGTGTATCCCTGATGGGTAACTGGTAGATAGGTATTTCCTTCCTCTCCTTCACTCATGTCTCCTATCTTATCCAAGGATATTTCTGGTACTGTTCTGTGGGATCCTACCTAGGAACGAGATTTGGTTAAGTTTGGCACTTCTTTGGCTACGTGTTTCCACACTTCTGGCTTAACTTTGAGTAGCTCTTCTAAATTGAGATTGCACTGCACTTTAGTGTTTTTTACTACCTTAGTATTCCTAGGTATGATCGAATCTTCACTTCTTATCATGACCGTGGGTGTTCTCATGCATGTTGACTTAGTTTCCCATGGGCCTGTGAAATGTGGTAACTCTTGCAAGGAATTAGACTCAAAGTCTAACCTCTCATGAGGGTGGGCACTTTCTTGTTCTTCATAGATAGAAGGGATGTCCTGTGGGAATTGATCATGTGCATCATCCACAAGTTCAATGGGAGGAGGGACTTCACTTTCCTTTTCCCATTTCTCTTCTTGAATCTCTCTCAGGAACTCTGGTGAATACCTATTCATAGAAGAAGAGGTGTCTGGTTCAGTGGAGTTAGGCACATAAGCTTCCTGGGGAGGAAAGCTTATTCTATCTCTTGCACTCCCCTCCAGCTGGGAGGAGGCTCCTTTCCCAAACTTTGCAAGTAGCCTTTCCAATCTATCTAATAGACCGTCAAAATGCAATGGTGTTCTAGTGGAGCTAGAGCCATTGAACAAGCGACTGGCTTCAAACATGGCTTGCGCCAATTCGACCATCTTAGCACAAAGCTTTGTTCTCTCTATTTCTAGATCGGCTCTAGGGTAACATTTGTCATGATCTGTCATGTTTGGCCCTTCCTAGATTCTGGCCTGATATGCTTTAAGCATCATGTCTAGATCCTCAGGAGTGGGATCCGCTAGGACTGATCCTACTCTGGGTAGTGGGTGGGTTATGTGTGGTGGATTAGAATGTTGGGGAATGGAAGGTGATGGGTTGGAGGGAGATGGAAACGGTGGTGGAGGGGTGAAATGAGAGTGATTTTGAGATGCGAGTTCACTTATCTTTGCTTTGGTTTCTCTCAAGCTTTCTTCAAGTTCGCTCATTTTCTGTGACCATTGTCTTTTCATTCTTTCCCGGCTATCTCTCCAAGCTCTTGTCCTTTTCTTAGTTATACTCTCTGTCTCACTAACATCACAATTCTTTCCCAAGCCTACTCCTTGAGTTTGCTGCAAGGCTTGAGCTCTAGTGACCACATGCACTGGGGCAGTGGAAGTTACACTTCCTGTAGAGTCTACTACTAGTCCAATGACGTTGATAGGAGTGATTTTTGGCAGGTTATTGGGATTCTTCGGACAATCTCGTAAGAGATGCTCTTTTACGCAATCTTGACAGAAGCCCTGAATTGTCACTGGTTGGGGTTGTGTAGGGGCAGGCAGTGGGCAATCACGTATAAGGTGATCTCCCTGACATCTGAAGCATGGTCCTCTAGGAAATGGGGGTCGTACCTGCCTAGGTTGAGGTCTAGAGTTGGGGTTTGTGTACATGACATTAGCATACTCAGGCTCCCCACTATTTTCACTTGGGTCTTCATAATAGTATGACTCGTTATGCTTGGGTGACTACATGTAGTAAGCCTGTGTGCTATCAATATGTGTGGAGTCAAAACTATGGTCACTTGGATCACTTTTTGATAGCAACGGTGTGACAGGGACTATGGCTCTATTCAGATTTTCTTCAGTAGATGCATATTTCACTAGGATCACATTGGTGGTAGCAGGGGGTTGCTGCGTTAGGACTGGTTGAGGTCTCTGTTGCCCTTGATAAGGTGGCTGATAAGATTGTTGTGGTCTGCCGTATTGTTGTGGTGTGTACTGATTCTGGTATCTACCCTGTTGTGGATATGGTTGAGGGTAATTTTGCCTGACAGTTTGTTTGTTATAAGGGTAGTCTTGTGCGGTGTGGTTGGTGTACCTTCTCTCTATGGTGCAGTACTGGCTACTAGGATTCACTTGGGGTTGGGCCATAATAGGACATACACTTGCCATATGGTCACCTCCACACGTATAGCACCTCTTGACTGGGGCAAATCTTGGAATTTGTTTGCTAGAGACACCTAATTTTTGAGCTACCTTCTCTGCAAGTTCCTCAATGGATGTGGATTGACCAGATGTGAGGCTACTAGAGCTATCCGAATCCTTATAGATTTTTGATAGTTCTAACTCCTCGCTTAGATTATCCTCAATGTCTATGCACATGCGCACACACTCTTCTATAGTTCTGGGGTCCTTCACATACACATATGACCGGAGCTTGGTGTGTTGGGGCTTCACTCACTAATTAGGCATGGATATATGAAGACATATGGAGACATATGATGAAGGGAAGAAGAAGTGAAGAAAAGACTTACAGAAAATCAAGCCTAAGTGAAGGGACAATTTCACTATTGTAAATTAGTGCAAAATTAGAGTCTAGTTTTTCATTTGGTTTTCAGAACTTACGAGTTCAAGTCTAGAAGAATGTAAACCATAGGTATATAAGTTAATTTGAGTCAAAAATATGTAGAGAGAACTCAATTTTGAAATCTGAGTGAGAAGAGAAAAGTCGTGTAATTTCTGAGAGAGATGGTGAGAGAAAACTTCTGAGTCTGAGAGAGTTTTCCATGGCTGTGAGCAAAATTAGGCCAAGCCATTTTGTACACATCTTCTCTGATAATCAACACATGTTTGTGTAGAAGGATTGAGTCTAATTCCTCTTGTACATTGAGTTCTAAGTCATTTCATATACTGTGTAAGGTAGTTGACAGTTACGACTTTTCTGGCGCACATTTGACTGATCTTCTGAAGGTCAGATCTCGAAGCATGGTGTAAAGTTTTTGATAAGTGATAGCTCATTTTAAAGCTACTCTCCTCAACTACATTTGGTCAAAAGATCTTTAAAAAACGGGACGTATACTCAGAGAAATCAGCTTAAGAGTGGAGGTATGTCAAATCGATAAAGTAGATTTTCAGTTTTCAGACATAGTGAAAAGGTTGGAGTAAAATCAGAAGATTTTGAAGTTATTACTTGAAAATTTTGGTTATTATGTGTTGCTTAACATTAGCAAGAACATCTTTTAGCAAGTGATCAAAAGATTTTGCAAAGATTGAGCTAATACAGGTCAGATTGAAGGATTGAAGAAAAGGCGCAGATTTCTGTGAAGTGAAATTTTGATTTTCACTAAATTCAGAGATGGAGATTCACAATGTGAGTATTGCTAAGCTAATGGTGGTTATGGAGGTCTTCTAATACCACATTAGTTTAGTTCTTGTGGTGTTTTACACACCAACAAGTGGTATCAGAGCAGATAAGGTCCTCGAGAGTAAAAGAAGAGCAGATACAAGAAGAATTGAAGAATTTTTTATCAAAGAAGGAGGAAGCTGAGGTGTTCAACAAACAAAAGTCATCAGAAGATTATTTCAAAGGTATTTCCAAGGGTAAAGGTCTACAAAAGGTACCATTCTTTAACCTTACACTTACAGGTTGAAGCAGAAGCAAGGATACCATGGCAGATCATGTGTCCATTGACAAATTGGACAGAGATAACTATCCTGCTTGGGTAATGAGGATGGAGGCCTTACTTATGAGTAAGGACCTAATGGTATATGTGACAGGTGAAGAGGAGAAGCCTAAATTTGAAGATGAAAGTCATCCAAGAAAAGAAGAGCTAGAAGCTTTGAAGCTATGGCAGAAGAGAGATGCAAGTGCAAGAGCTTATATATATAACACTATTACAGATCATTTGTTGCCACACATCAGAGGTTTAGAAACAGCTGAAGATATTTGGAATGCTTTGGAAGACCACTTCCAAAACACTACTAAAGCTAGGAAAGCTAGCTTATGGTCAGAGTTTACCACATTCAAGAAAAAGCAAAATCAGAGCATTAGTGATTATGTCACTAAGATGAAGGATTTGGCAGATAGCCTTGGATCCATTGATGAGGATATTGAAGATCATAGGTTGATAGCTCAATTACTTGCAGGGTTAAGAGGTGATGAAAGGTGGAAGCCTTTTGTACTTTCAACAGAACTCTCATTAAACCATTATGTGCCAGAACTGAATCAATTACTTGGATTGATGCTCACATTTGAGCAAGATTTGAAGTCAGATGGAGACAAAGGTCAAAGTTCTGCAATGTACATGAAGAATAAAAAGAAAGGAGATAAAGGCAAGGCAAAGGATGAAGAAGAGTCAACAACTCAAGCAAATTATGCAAGAGGAAGAGGTTTTGGCAGAGGTAAAGGTCGAGGAAATGGAAGAGGTAGAGGTAATCAGAACAATAACAAGAAGACATGTTGGATTTGTGGATTGAGCAATCATCTAGCATATGATTGTTGGCACAATCAACAAGGAGCAAGCCAAAATCAGAACAACAATGGCAGAGGAAGAGGTGGAAGGTTTCAGAATCAATTTCAAAGAGGAAGACAGAATTCAAGAGGAGGTTTTGGTAGATGTGGTGGAAGAAATTGGAATCAGAACCAATCATACAACACCACATATTACAATTATGCAAATGATACACAGAATGACAACCATACAACATTGATGATGAATTCAATAAGTTCATCAGAGAAGGAGGATCTCAAGGTATTTTATATTGACTCTGGTTGTTCAAATCATTTGTCAGGTAATATAGAATTATTGTCAGAATTGGAAGAAGGCAATTCAAGTCATACAGTACAAACAGGTGACAATACAAAACATAATGTGCATTCAATTGGAAAAGTGAAGTGTAGGAGTGGAGCTGATTTATTAACCAATGTTTTGTATGTTCCAACAATACCAAAGAATCTGATTAGTGTTGGACAAATAGTGGAAAAAGGTTTCCAAGTCAGATTTAGAAATGAAGGGGTATTTGTTGAAGATCCAGAGGATGCATACAAACCCATTGTTTGTGGTAAGAAGGAAGGTAGACTTTTTACTCTCAAAGTGCAAGGAAATGTTGGTCAAGCCCTAATCACACATGGTGATGAAGTAATTACAGAGTTAGATCTTTGGCATAAGAGATTGGGACATTTCAATGAAAGAGGAATCAAAACTATGGCGGAGAACCAATCTGTAATGGGGCTACCAAATGTGAAGAATCAACATATGATATACAAGTGTGAAGCTTGTCAGATGGGAAAAGCTCATAGACAACCATTTCAGAAGAAAGGTTTCAAGCATGATGGTTTGCTTGAACTCATACATACAGATGTATGGGGGCCAACAAAAGAAGGATCAATAAATGGATCTAGGTATTATGTTTTGTTTATTGATGATGCTACAAGGTGGATAACCCTTTATGTTCTAAAGGAAAGATCAGAGGTATTTGGAGCCTTCAAACATTTTCATGCTTATGCAAAAAGAGTTACAGGTCAAAAACTCAAGAGGCTAAGGTCTGATGGAGGGGGAGAATACTTCTCCCAAGAGTTTAATGACTATCTTTGGAATGCAGGTATCAAGAGAGAGATAACTTGCAGGTATACACCTCAACATAATGGGGTGGCAGAAAGGAGAAATAGAACATTGGTTGAATTTGCAAGAGCAATGTTAAAGGAAAAGAATTGCCCTAATTATCTTTGGGCTGAGGCTGTAAATACAGCTACATACCTTGTGAATAGGCTACCATGTGGAGCTTTAAATGGTATGACCCCTTATGAAGCTTGGTGGGGTAAGAAACCAACACTTGATCATTGTAAAGTGTTTGGGTCAATTGCCTATGCTTATGTGCCATCACAACTCAGACATAAGCTTGAACCAAAGGCAGAAAAATATGTGTTTATTGGGTATGATGAAAAGCAAATGGGTTATAGACTATGGAGTCCTTTAACTAAACATTTTATTGTTTCCAGAGATGTGACCTTTGATGAACAGAAGAGTTGGTATGCAGATAAAGAATGTGATCTTGAAACATTTGAAGAAGAGATAAGAAGGAGTGCAAGAGGTAAATCACATATGCAGATAGATGGAGATGAAGAACATATGCAAGCAAGCACATCAAGAGTTGGATCATATAGAAGGAATGAAGATGGACCAATATTTGATGAAGAAGTACATCCAGATATACATGAAGAGTGTGAACCAAGAAGGTCAACCAGAATGAGGAAGCAACCTACAAGGTATTCCTATGATACTTCTTACTTGACTCAGAAAAATTATGCTTACATGGTTAAGGAAGATGAAGAACCTCAAAGCTATGATGAAGCAGAGGGTAAGAGACAATGGGAAGTAGCAATGAAGGAAGAGTTTGATGCACTTGAAGAGAACAAAACTTGGGAACTTGTCCCAAAGCCTAATGGTAAGAAAGTGATTGGAAATAAATGGGTTTACAAAATCAAGAAGCATGCAGATGGAACTATAGCCAGATACAAAGCTAGATTGGTGGTTAAAGGCTATGCTCAAACATTTGGCATAGATTATGATGAGACATTCAGTCCTGTAGCAAAGATGTCAACCATAAGGACAATCATTGCCATTGCAGCCTCAAAAGGATGGACATTGAGTCAATTGGACATTAAGAATGCATTTTTGAATGGATATATATCAGATGAGGTTTACATGGAGCAACCTCAAGGGTTTGCAGATCATAAGTTTCCAAATTATGTTTGCAGGTTGAGAAGAGCTCTTTATGGTTTGAAGCAAGCTCCAAGAGCTTGGAATTATAGACTTGTAAAGTATCTTAATGATCTTGGATATCAAAGTTCAAAGGCAGATGCAAGTTTACTTATCAAAAGAACAGATGAAGGTATGATCTACATTTGTATATATGTAGATGATATTATAATTACAGGTACCTCAAATGAAGGAATCAAGGAGGTGAAGAAGCTACTTGAGAAGGAATTCAAGATAAGTGATCTAGGAAAATTGTCATATTTTCTTGGAATGGAAATCACTTATGCAGAGCATGGTATTTATGTATCACAAGAAAGGTATCTCTTGAATCTTCTAAAGAAGTTTAACATGGAGAATTGCAGAGAGGCATTTACACCACTAGAGGTCAATCACAAACTTAGTAGATATGATGGTGCAGAATTCAAAGACATGAGGAAGTATCAATCTTTAGTGGGAAGTTTGATTTATGCAACTCTAACAAGGCCTGATCTTAGTTATGCAGTTGGTGTCCTTTCCCAATTCATGCATTGTCCAAAAGATCCACATTGGATTGCAGGTCAAAGAGTCCTTAGATATATCAAAGGGACTTTGAAAGAAGGATTGTATTATCCTTTTACATCTGTTAGCAGTGGACAAGGGAGAGAAGGCACAAGCAGACAAGGGAGTCAACGAAGATCTGGCAAGTAGGCCAACAATTTTCTTCAGAAAGAAGCACTTATGAACATTCACGCAGATTTAGCACTAAGGCAACCTTAATCTTTCAAAACCTCTACACCCATTAAAAGTGATTCTCATCACTAAGCACCATTGTAAATATCATTTCATCTTTTTGTAGCTCCATTTTGTGCAAGCCAAGGAGTCCTTGAGCTTGAGGAGCATTAGAAGTATCTACCTGCCAATTTTCGTAATTTTTGGATATCGTTTGAGCCCCCAAATAAGCCCTGGAACCTAATTTTTAACTAGGCCAGACACTAGGTCTGAACAGGGCCAAAGCTAGTCAAAAACTATAAAAGGAGCTAGAGAGCTCATTTTTGAGGTTAGATTGTAATTGAAACAAACTTGTAAGAGCTTCTGAAAGTAATCTAAAGAACTCCATTGATTCTCTCTCTTTGTCTTGCCGTGTGTGCGCGTGTGTGTGTATGTGTGTGCATGCTTGTGTGCTTCTCACTCACGCACTTGTGCCGCCACTTGCTCGAGGTCTTCATACCATCCTCACGTCTTCCCGGATTGACATTAAAGGAGGTGCTACTCATCACTCAGCTACACCAAATTTTGGCGCCGTTGCCGGGGATCGAGCTTTGAGGACGAGCGTGTGATGGTAAGACGTAGAGTTGACGCGTTGGAGTTGTAGGTATTTTCTTCACCCTCATCGATTTTCTTTTACTTTCTTCACCATCTTCATCACCATCATCATCATCACCATCTCCCACCTCCATCTCCATCATCGCGAAAATTTTCAGTTTTGATCATATCACCATCTCCACCTCATTTCCTCCATTCCACTTGTGAGAGAGAGCGAGAGAGCGATATTGCTTGCACTGTTTTTGCATGTTGTTGTGATTCTTGCAGGTACTGCCATCATCATCATCCCCAGCACGCTGCGCGCAGGTACGAAAATCTCAGAAACTGTCTCGCGGTCGCAGGCTCTTGTCGAACGCGACTGACAGAAATTTTTGGCTTTTCACAAAAGTAAGTGCACCATGAAAACAAGCACAAGCAGCACATCCTAGATCACTAAAAAGTTTTCAAAAATTCCATGTTTTCCTGTCAATCGCGACCGACACTGTCGATCGCGATCGACAGCCACGATCGACAGATTCTGTCAATCGCGACCGACAGACCCTGTCAATCGCGACCGACAGACCCTGTCAATCGCGATCGACAGACCCCCGCGACCGACTGACTGCCACGTAGGACCCTGTCAATCGCGATTGATACTGTCGATCGCGACTGACAGCCACGACCGACACCCCTGTCGATCGCGATTGACACCGTCGATCGCGATTGACTGAAATTCCACGATTGATTGACTTTTACGCGTAGCCACGTGTCCATTGCGACTGATAGGCCCCCGATTGACTGAAATTTCGACGAAAAACCCGGGAAACGTGTCGATCGCGATTGATACTGTCGATCGCGATTGACAGCCACGATCGACTCTGTCGATCGCGATTGACACCGTCGATTGCGATTGACAGCCCCGACGGACACCTCTGTCAATCGCGATTGACAGACCTGTCGATCGCGATTGACAGGCTTTTCGGCCAAAAAAATTAGGGTTTTTTATTTCAAAATTTGGGGCAATTTTGGGGCACAATAGTCAATCAATTAGCATTTTTGTGAGGTTCCTACACTTGTGATTTGGAGAAAATCATAGGATCTGTCGGCCAGATTGGATCTTGTTTTAACCCCCTAAACCCTGAACAGTCATAACTTCTTCATACGAAGTTAATTTTTTGTGTTCTAGGGCTTGTTGGAAAGCTTGTGGCGTATACTACAAGCCCTCAACTGTTTTTTATAAAGATAATACGTTGATTTTCAGATAGAGTATTTTGAAGTTGACCATATCCAGGGGGATCAAAGTCAGGGGTCCTTAGGATTGTTTTCTTGAAAATCACTATACAAGTTTGTGTTTGTGCTACAGGAATGAAAATCAGTGGTTCTGTCTTTAGAATTTAAATCTTCAAGCTAACTTTGGAACTCTTACAGATCTATTGAGGGCATCGAAAGGCGTTCTAAGCAAGTGTAAGTGCAAGCTTGGGAACACATTTCCTGGGCACTCAAGGGCAACCGAGCAGGAAACAAAAGGTTGGACACTTTTAACCCCCTCTGTCAATTCATAGTCTAAGCTAAGACGACGAGAGGTAGGAGTAAGTCAGAACGACGATAGGTAGGCATCAAGTTGAAGACTACCTAAAAACTCAAGTTCAAGCTAAAAACCTAATCTCGATACTGTCGATAACATAAAGGAAAAGAACCTAACGTGAAACGATCAACCTAAAAGTACGAAGAACACTCAAGTATTCCGACGACGTAATATCAGACAAGACCTTAAACACGATAAATAACTAAAAAGAATCAAGTGACTGATACCAATTGATCGGCTACGAAGTTGTACTCTGGGCAAAGAATTGGGCTACTTAGTTAGGCATATGAACCTTAGATCGGGACGACATCTAGTAAGGGAGAGACAGAGCCTTAGATCTTCAGAGGCTAGTGTTAACCACACTGCTAGGTCCTGGGCCCAGCAGTTGAGCCACCACTCGTACTACCCTAGCTTTGAGACCAGTGAGTCAGAGATGTCTCAAGGCATGGACAGACCTACGGGAAGTTCAGGAGTGCCTTATTTGTACAGGGTAGAAGGCCCTTACAAAACGCAGCTGGAGTACCTTAGGACCAACCGATTAGGTGCTAGCATCTATGAGGACGGCCTAGGAAGATCCGTGGTCCAGATTAAAAATCCTGATCAATCCATTGGACTAGAGCACCCGGCAGTCAAGTTTGAAAACTGGGCATACCTGGACAAAGAAGGAACCATATACGTAGTCACCAGTCACCCAGATAGGACGGATGAATTTGGAAATGTAATCTCAGAAGCGGGCTTAGGTGACTTGGAACAAGGAAACATGGGAGTAGAACCTAGAACCCCCCGAGGTAAATCAGTTCTCACGAGGATTATCACGCCTGAGTGGGTTCCCCAAGACAACAAGAGCATAGAGTTGCTCCTCAATCGAGAAACTCACGAAGCCTTTTGGAGGTATAAATCTAATCAGCCAACTGATATAGGGAATATCATGATCTATGAGTTTAAGGATCCGGATAGCCCAGGCAGAGTGACCTACTTAGATCACACTTCAGAAAGGATCTTTGTGGTGACAGAAAATGATAGGCATGCTTACACTTGGAAGGGTGAATTCATTTTCCCCCAACCAAGATCAAATGTATCCTATGGTCACCCTGGGGCTGGAACATCCCAAGCTCATGGTATGCAAAGAGACAGAAGTAGAGATAGACCAGAAGTAAGTTTTGCCAACCCAGTGGGCAGAGAAAGAACCAGAACGGAGACGAATAGGGTAGAACCTGAGATGCTTAGAGCTCACAAGAACCAAAGAAATGTGGATGGATTTCCTCTGCCGAGGCCTAGAGAGCACGCAAGAACTTTGAGACCGACCCAGCTAGTTAAGTCCATGAAGAATTACTTTGATGGCACCGGAGATCCCTATGATCATGTGGCGGAGTTCAAGCAAGTCTTGAGAGCTGAACAAGTGGAGGATCTGTTCACACAGTACAATGCCTTCGGTCTAACCCTTAGGAACACAGCACTTACATGGTTTCAACCATTGGATGAGCGGTAGTTCAGGAGCATAGACCAACTCCTAGAGGCTTTCATTGTAGAGTTCTCTAAGAGCGGCATAAGACACAATACCTCCTCATTGATTCACAGCTTCAAACAGACCCCCCAAGAGACTGTCAGATTGGCTGGAAGAAGATTTAGACAATATCTTGAAAGGTGCCCTGTTTCGGAGCTACCCACATCTGCCAAACAAGTAGCCTTATTCCTTGATGGATTGCTGAGTACGAAATTGAGATCCTATGTGTATCTGAAGGACCCTAGGACTATAGAAGAGTGTGTACGCATGTGCATTGATATTGAAGATAACCTAGGGGAAGAACTAGAGCTTTCCAAAATCTACAAAGATTCAGCTAGTGCTTCTAGTCACTCTTCCACGCAATCCACATCAATTGAGGAACTCGCAGAGAAAGTGGCACAAAAACTAGGCGTCTCTAGCAAACAAATCCCAAGGTTTGCCCCTGTGAAAAGGTGCTATACATGCGGTGGTGACCATATGGCAAACGTCTGCCCTATCATGGCTCAACCCCAAGTTAATCCTAGTAGCCAGTACTGCACCATAGAACGGAAGTACACCAATCACACTGCGCAAGATTGCCCATACAACAGGCAGGCGGTTAGGCAACCCTATCCTCAGCCATACCCTCAACAGGGAAGATACCAGAACCAGTACCCTCCACAGCCATATGGCAGGCCACAGCAACCCCATCAGCAACCATATCAAAATCGACAAAGACCTCAGCCTGTGTTAGCACAACAACCCCCAGCTCCAGCTAATGCGATTCCAGTAAAGTACACGGCTGCAGAAGAGAATCTGAATAGAGCCTTAGTTCCAGTAACATCCTCGCTTTCGGAAAATGACCCCAGTGACCATAGTTTTGATTCTACACATGTTGATAGCCCCCAGGCTTACTACATGCAGTCTCCGGAACATGGTGAGTCCTACTATAGTGAAGAGCCGAATGAACCTAGTTGGGAGTCAGACTACACAAATGTCATGTATGCAAACCCCAACCCTAGGCCTCAACCTAGACAGGTACGACCACCATTTCCTAGAGGACCATGCTACCGATGTCAGGGAGATCACTTCGTTCGTGATTGTCCCTTGCCTCCACCTACACAACCCCAGTCAGTGACCATCCAAGGCTTTTGCCAAGACTGCGGAAAAGAGCATCTCTTACGAGATTGCCCAAAGAACCCCAATAACATGCCAAAAATCACCCCTATCAACGTTGTTGGGTTGGTTGTAGATTCCTCAGGGAGTGTGACTTCCACTGCACCAGTACAAGTAATCACTAGAGCCCAAGCACTGCAGCAAAACCAGGATGTAGGTGAGGAAAAAAACCCAGAGGCTAGTGAAACCGAGAGCGTGACAAAGAAAAGAACTAGAGCATGGAAAGATAGTCGAGAAAGAATGAAAAGACAATGGGCTAAAAAGATGAGTGAACTCGAGGAAAGCGTAAGGGAAACAAGAGCCAGAATAACCGAACTCACAACTCAAACTCCCTCTCACATGACCCCGCCTCCACCACTCCCAACTCCATCCATACCACCACCTCCCCCACCACCTCATCAAATCCCACCACCCCCTAGAGTAGGATCAGTCCTAGCTGACCCCACTCCTGAAGACCTAAATATGATGCTAAAAGCATATCAGGCCAGAATCCAAGAAGGGCCAACCATAACCGATCATGAAAAATGCTACCCTAGAGCCGAGCTAGAGCTTGAACGAACAAAAATTTGTGCTAAGATGGTGGAATTGGCTCAAGCCATGTTCGAAGCTAGCCACCGCTTTAACATCTCTAGCTCAGCTAAGACGCAGTTACACTTTGATGGACTGCTAGAAAGAATAGAGAGGCTAATTGCACAATCAGAAAAGGAACCTGCCCCTCAAAGAAAGGAAAGGACAAGGGAACGGATAAGCCAGCCTCTTCATGAAGCCCATGTGCCTTCTCAAGAAGCTTATCTTCCCCCCCAAAAGACAGATGAACCCCCCTCGAAAGCTTACGTACCTCCACAGGTTGCCTACATTCCTTCTCAGGGAGCGTATGAGCCTGCTCGGAAGAGTAATAGAATAAGTAATCCTCCCCAGGAAGCTTGTGCTCCAGCCATCTATGAGAACAAGGAGAGAGTCCATGATAGAATAAGCCCTCTTTCCCAGGTTGCTTATGTGCCTAATTCTACGGAGCCAGACACTTCTTCTTCTATGAATCGGTTTGCACCAGACTTCCTACGAGAGATTCAAGAAGACAAATGGGATAATGAAAGTGAAGTCGCCCCACCTTTTGAACTTGTGGATGATGCACACGACCAATTCCCACAAGACATACCATCTATTTACGGGGAACATGAGAGTACTCAGTCTCACGAGAGATTGGACTTTGAGTCTAATTCCATACAAGAGCTACCCCACTTCACAGGCCCATGGGAAGCAAAGTCCACGTGTATGAGAGCACCCACAGTCATGGTAAGGAACGACGACTCTGTCATATCAAGGAACACGGAGGTAGTAAAGAACACCGAGGTGCAGTGCGATCTCACTTTGGAAGGACTGCCTAAGAATAGACCAAAAGCGCGGAAATATGTAGCCAGTCAGATAACTGAAGCTGCAAAACCTCGTTCCAGGGTAGGATCCCATAGGACAGTGCCAGAAATTCCCTTGGACAAGATAGGAGATATGTGTGAAGGTGAAGAAGGGAACACCTATCTTCCCATTACCTACCAGGACTACACCACTAAGGCAATTTTGGACTCAGGTGCTGGAGTTGCAATTGCCACCACCTCCTTATGGAAGCGTTGGGGCAAGCCAGCACTCAGGCCAACGAGGATGAAATTGCAGATGGCCGATGGTCATATTGAGAGACCCTTAGGATTGCTAGAAGGAATAACTCTCACCACTTGTGGTGTTGAGTTTGAGCATAGCTTTGCTATATGTGACTTTAGCAAAAATCATGCCTATGAGATGATTTTGGGAAGACCATTTATGCCACAGTTGCAAGTGGTACAGGATTGGGGAACCAATTCTTTGTACCTGCAGCACTTAGGTGTTACGACCAAAGTCAATCTCAAGGATTATTCTCATAGAGATGTCCCTCCTATCCAGTGGAATCCCATCCATAGAACCAAAGATGATACGGAATCTGTGCATTCCATAGGGTCAGGATCCTCATGGATGCATGAAGACACTCACTTATGGATGTGCAAAGTAGCAGTGGAGGAAGAGAAGAGAGAAAAGGCCAGAGAAATAGGTGCAAACGAAACCCATAGACCCATTCAAGACCCAGCCTATGTACCTGTAGTTTTTCCAGACGAGGAATTTGAACCCCATGGCTGGGCAGAAATTTTAGCAACAATGGACGTAGCCATCAATGAAGAACAATGGACACCTCATTGTGATGAGGATGGCTATGACATTTCAGTCTTCTCCATAGAGCCAATCATGGGAGAGGCAGTTCTAGAAGAATGCGAACCTAGCCCTGATGCATTTGAGGATGCAAGTGACTCCGATCTAGAGTCAATCATTATGGACCCACCATTTGCATCAGATGAAGAATACTTCCATGAAGTAGAATTTCAACCCCAGAGGCATGGAGAGGTTACAAATGATGTAAGATTAGCAACACATATGACCCCGAAGGAAGAAGGAAAGAAACGAAAGAAGAAAGAAGTCTCACCAGAAGAGGAAGAATCTTTGTTTGAGGTCCCAGAAAATTTTAAGAAGTATGAGATAGATGACAGGAGAGTCATGATTAGAATGCCTAAACGAGAGGCACAATCAGGAGAGGCCTATGATAAGAAAGAAACCACTAAGAAAATAGTAGTGGCCATAGAAGAAGGAGAGGAGAGATGCACGTATATAGGCCATGACCTGACAGAAGAAGAAGAGTACGAATTGATTGCCTTGCTAAGAGAATACAGAGATGTATTCGCTTGGAGTTACAAGGATTTGAAAGGTGTCGATCCTGATATATGCTCACACACTATCCCCATGACCTCAGATGCCAAACCCTCTAAGCAAAAGCCTTATACATATAACGATAATTACGCTGCTAAGATCAAGGAAGAGATAGATAGACTGGTCGAATATGGATTTATCTATGAAATTGAGCACACTGAATGGGTATCCCCCATCGTAGTGGTGCCCAAGAAGAATGGCAAACTGTGCGTGTGCATTAACTTGAAAAAGGTTAATGCAGCCACAATTCGAGATAACTATCCGCTTCCCATCACAGAACATCTCTTAGAAAGAGTAGCAGGCAAGGAAGTGTACAGCTTCCTTGATGGATTTTCGGGTTACAATCAAGTAGCCATAGCTCCAGAGGATCAGCATAAGACAGCCTTTGCCACAGAATGGGGCATTTTTGCTTTTAGAGTAATGCCATTTGGGCTTACCAATGCACCAGCTACCTTCCAGAGGCTGATGTGCCATGTGTTTAAGGAGTTCCTGAGGAAGAGTTTAGAAGTCTATGTTGATGATCTTTGTGCTCATTCCAACATTAGACAAACCCATATCCCTGAACTCAGACAAATCTTTGACAAATGTAGAGAATATCAAGTCTGCCTGAACCCAGAAAAGTGCGTTTTTATGGTCAGGCAAGGCAAGATTCTAGGACACATAGTGTCAAAGAATGGCATATCTACCGACGAAGAAAAAGTGAGAGCCATAGCAGAGCTACCTAGGCCAAAGAATGTCAAGGAAGTACAAGCTTTCATGGGGCATTGTGGTTATTACCGACGATTTATACACATGTATGCTGTCATTGCAAAGCCCATGTACGGACTTCTGACAAACTTTGAGTGGACGGATGAATGTGAGAATTCCTTCCAGGAGCTTAAACGAAGATTATGTTCAGCACCAATCTTGACCACACCAGATTGGAATAAGCCATTCCATGTTCACGTGGATGCATCCAATTATGCTATTGGATGTGTGCTTACACAACCTACTGGTGAAGGTTATATGGATCTTCCAATTGCCTATGCCAGTAGACAATTGAATGCGGCTGAACGGAATTACACCACTACAAAGCGAGAAGGATTAGGCATGGTATATGCAGTTAAGAAATTTAGACACTATTTGCTTGCAAATAAGTTTAAATTTTTTACTGATCATCAGGCATTGTTATATCTTGTAAACAAGCCATGCAATACAGGAAGATTAGTAAGATGGTTTCTCTTGCTAATGGAATATGACTTTGAGGTAGTGGTGAGAAAAGGGAGGACTCATTTAAGAGCAGATCATCTCTCTAGGCTCACATCAGGAGAAGCCCCACAAGGAGTATCAGATGACCTTCCTGATGCTTACTTGTTTAATTTGGAAGTGGTGCCGCAGTGGGCTAAGCCATTGGTCCCAGTATTGACGTACGGGCCTAACCATCCAGTGGTAAACACACGGAATAGAGAGGTTGTAAGAGCCCAAAAGTACCACATAATGGCAGGAACCATGTACAAGCACACAGATCAAGGGATCTTGGCTTGTTGCGTAGAAGAGGACGAGTACGCTAAATGGTTGCAATTAGCACATGTAGGTGCGTTAGAGCAACACCATTCAAAGCAACGAACTTTACAGACTCTAAAGAGACTCGGAGTACATTGGCCAACTATGGAAGCTGATGTCCAAAAGTTGTGCAAGGAATGCCCAATCTGTTGCACTAAACCACCTGTGGAACACGCTACTCTTTATCAAGTATCCATAGTGCCAGATTGGAGCGAACCTCTAGTATCCTTCCTGAGGACAAACACATTCCCTCCAGACATGACTCTGGCTAGGAAAAGAAGTTTAGAACAAGAAGCCCTGGACTACTCACTCATTGGTGATAATCTATACAAACGCGGTAAAGATGGTTACCTGAGGCTATGTGTCCATGAAAGTGAATATCTGAAGATCTTAGAAACCGCTCACCAAGGTGTAGCAGGAGGACATTTTGGACCAGATCGGGTGATCAAGGCCATACTATTTGCGGGCTTCTGGTGGCCTACCCTTCACATGGATGCACATACCTATGTGAAACGGTGTGATGTCTGTCAGAGGACTCAGTATCCTATACGCAAAGATGAGATGCCATTGAAACCTATGATGGGTGGACGTGCATTCTCTAAGTGGGGAATAGACTTCGTAGGTCCTATTAATCCCCCAGCTAAAGGTTCTCATGCGGAATACATCATTGTTGCAACAGGTTATCTCACCAAGTGGGTGGAGGTAAAGGCTACGACAAAGAACGATGCTCAAACAACTGCCAAATTCTTGTTTGAGAATGTATTCACGAGATATGGGCTACCTATAAAGCTTGTAAGTGATAGAGGCACTCATTTCTTAAATGAAGTGATTGAAAATCTACTCCAAGAATTCTTGGTAATACACAAGAAGTCTGCCCCCTATCACCCTCAAGCTAATGGACAAGCTGAGAGCACTAATAAGATCTTATGCAATGTACTGACGAAATTAGTGAACACTAAACGCTCTGATTGGGACAAACAGCTACACCATGCTGTTTGGGCATACCGAGTTGCCTACAAAACTGTACTCCAAGCCACCCCCTTTCAGATGGTATTCGGCCAAAACGCTGTGCTGCCCTTGGACTTCTTGATTCCTACATTGAGAGTAGCACAAGAGCATGAATGGAAAGGTCATGAGCTCTCCTCCAGGATCTTTGACCTTGAACGATTAGGAGAAACAAGACTGAGAGCCGCCGCAGGAATATATGCAGCCAAGAAGAGACAGAAAGCATACTTCGATGCCCATGTGAAGGACAAAGGTTTGAAAGCAGGATATCTAGTCTTAGTCTATACACTGAAACAACACGCAAGGAAACTAGAAAAGAGAGGCTATGGACCTATGATCATCCATAGGATCTACACGAGTGGAGCAGTACAACTGGCCACGTTAGAGGGTGATGTTCTCCCTAACTATATCAGCGGTTGCAGAGTCAAGTTGTATCAAGAACCCCTCACAGAGGAAATGCTCAGCCGACTCAACACTGCTAAGAAACGCAAAGAGGAAGAAAAGCGAGTTCGAGAAGAAGCTCAAGCAGAAGCTTTAGAATGCATCAGAAGGATGAAATTACGAAGGCAAGGTAGAGATCAGCCTAGAGCGAATGACTATGCAGATCAAGGATTTCCTATGGCCATGTGTGAAGTTGCAGGAACAAGCTCGCATAGGATAATTGATGGACGTCCTTTCATAACCCTAGATATAGGACACGGAAAGAGTGCAAGGAACGTAAGAGCCTTGATTGACTCAGGCGCAGCCACTGGTGCTGTTAGAGTGTCTTACTGCCAAGAATTACAGTTGACTGTCAATCCTGTGGAAGCATATCTCATAGGATTGGGAGGCGTGGAAACCCCTTGCATGGGCGAGGTGGAACTTCCCCTCTACATTCAGGATGAGGAAATGACTGTTAAAGCATTGGTGTGTCAAGATGAGGACCTCACGGAACCCCTTGTCTTGGGCCAAGACTGCATCTATGACCAAGCAGTCAACTTGAACCTAAGAAGTGGACTTCTTCAGGTATGGGTCAATCATAGTCGAATTACAGTAGAGTTAGATAATGGAGCACTCAAGGAACTAGGAAAGGCACAGACTCCTGGTCCTTCCAGGGATACACATGAAGATGACCATGCTGTTCTTGTCCAAAACTATGTGTTGCAGAGGAATGATATTCGTAAAAAAGGAGTCAGGAATGCAACGGAACTCCCTTCTTTTCCAAAGGCCAGAAGGAGGCAGCAACCCAAAGTGGATCAAAGGCAGAAGAAGCAAAGTACTACCTATGTCCGAGATCAAAAGTACCTGCGCAGCAGAATGTCCAAGAAAGTAAACCATGTGTGGGTGCGGAAAGGCGAACAACCAGTTGCACCACCGTCAACTCCACGGGCTGAGTTTCTTATTAATAACCAACAACACGACATTAATAAGAAGTCTGGCAGAAGTTCTCCTGCTAGAGTGACCTCTATTTGGGTGCCCAAGAAGTCGATGAAGGCTAGCCCACAATCAGGACAAATTTGGGTGCCTAAGGCTTGCTTGAGGGCACAAGTAGCTACGCCGAGGCCACAACCTAAACAGCATAACGCAGCTACGCATACTGCCAGTATTCACTCGTTCTCATCATGCAGAAACACACCAAGGCCCATGAGCATGCATGTAATCAAATGTAAATGGGTCCCTAAAAGGCCTCATTTTCAAATCACGACACCGAGAAAGCTCTCTAGAGTCTTTACGAAACCGAAAGCAAAGCCCATCCACTGCATTTGGCAGCCTAAGATCTGTAATAAACCCCCCGACCCCAATTTGTAAATTCATCCCCATTTACTAACTTCATTAGTCTCCTAGGACTACCCAAGCATTAACTACACACACGTGCACCGAACACTTACTAACCCATTATTCGCTCTCGACCCTCATGTTAATATTGTGATGGGAACAACAACGGTCCTCCCTTGTCCTGTACAATATTAACACCTGTTTGTATATTCTCACAGAGACAGACAGCAAGAAGTAAAATGGCAGATACAGTAGGAACTAGCTCCCAGGCAGGCACCAACCCCCAAGTGCTGGACATCGAAAGCCTTCCGATCGAGGAGGAATTAAAGGAAAGACCAGCGGCATTACGGGCATTACATGCCATACCAATCCAGAATCCTCCACAGGGTCATACCATGCCGGTGGGCAAAACCTCACATTGGTTCAGTGATGTTGCTGGACCTCTGGGTGAAGGCACATATATGTGGGAATCCGAGGTAGAATTCAATGGACGTTGGGGCAGATACCACTTCTTTACGAGGGAGTTTGAAAAGCTGCAGAACAACGAAGGACTGAGGCCGATATGGAAGAAGGCTGGGCTTTATGACTACTTCAAGTTCCAACTACCAAAGCCAGATTTCCTAAGATGCTCATATCTAATTAGTACCCTCACCCCCAGCAAAGACAAGAAAGGATACAGCTCCTTTGTGCTCCCATCACTCACAAGGGGCAACGAGCTGAAGCGTTTCCGCTTGACTATCAACCTGGTAAGAGAAGCGCTCGACATGACTGGTATGCACATTCCAACAGAGAAAGAGACAATGGTTCCAGACAACATGAAGAACAGGAATCTGACGAAGCTGAAAGACATGGTTGCAATGACACCCACGATCGCCATCCACTTACGTATGGTCATGCAACATTTCGCCTTCCCCGCGCAGGAGAGGTTTACAATGCCTCCCAAAAAGATCTGGTTTAGCCTCTACCTAGCGGATGCTTTTGAGTTGACCATCAATATGCCCCACTGGATTATCGACCAGATTCATATGGCCTATCAGAGATGGTATAAAAAGCAAAAATCTGTGTTGTATGGTTGCTGCGCACTCACAAGGATTGTATACAGATGTCTCACATATGATGTACCGGTGCAGAGGGCTCTGATCTAGTCCAGAGCACAGGAATTTCAACGAAGATTGTCAGCCGTAGGGCCTCCCTCAAAGAAGATGAGAGGAGCCGTCCAGATGCCTTGTGCACAAGCTCGCGGTGCAACCCTGACGCCTGAGACAACCCCAAGACTTCCACGACGAGTGCAACCATTTACAGTATCAGGTTACCCAGGCACAGCACAGATGGCCCTAATCTTGTGTTTCCACCAGTACCGACTGATCTGGAATTCCCGCATGGATTCACTCTGGAGGATCTAACGGACGAAGAAGTTGCAAGAATCATAGATGCTGTAAATGCAGAAGTTGAAGAAGAGCAAGCCGGTGGACAGCAAACTGCCCCAGACCAAGCACAGCCCAGCCAACCGGACGTAGTCAATGTGGACGATGAAGAAGAAGCTCATGAGGAGACACAGGGTGGACAATCAGAAGCAGAAGAACAGGAGTATGATCAAGAAGCCCTACACGTACTGGAAGGTGCCCCCGCCTACACTAGCGCGTTGAAGAAGCTTTACGATACAATGAACCGAGTTCAAGAGCAACACAGGCTCTCATTAGCTGCAGGTAAAGCTCTCATGAATCAGATTCTGGAGGAGGAAGGTGTGGATGAGCAATACCGTGCCACCTTGGAAATGATATCAGATGCTTTGGGAGTACCGGAAACAGTGCACACCGCACTAGCGCAATCACGAAGAACAGAGAGAAGATATGGAAGACGCCCCCCACGAACGGGAAAACGAATGAATGTATTAGGATCAGGACCACAAGGCACCCCCACAACCATTGGCACAGCACACACAGTTCACCACACCGAGGAAGCCCACACATCGAGTGCACCCCCATCACCTCCCTTGCCACCTTCTTCCCCACATCGACCTCACTCACCTCCCTCTACCCCTGTGACCTCCACTGTCACCACCTCTGAAACTACTACACACACCCACGCACAAACCATCAGCCAACCCACACACTCTACTCCCACTGAAAACATAAGTCTAACTACAGCCACGGTGCACCTCACCACCCCGAGCACACTTCCTAGAAGTTCACAATTACACACACCTCTATACACATTCACAACCCTCACCGCTACCACAATCCCCATGTTCACAGTCACTCCCACCACGAACCCCACTTTCATGGAGGTGTCCCCCGCCTCTGCACCTCTCCCATCCCCCATTTACCCACAATCTCCCATTCCCCCACCTCCCCCCTCACCCGTCCCCAGTACTGCATTCACAATCCCCTTTCCCTTTCCCTACCCCTCTGCATTCAACACTATTCCTCTCGATAACTTATTTAATAATATGCATCAATGCATGGCCCAACTTCAGCAACATTACCAACACTTGGACAACCAACATACAAGGCTCTTCCGAAGCCACGAGGATCTCCAAGCAAGATGTAGGGATCTTGAAGAGCAGAAGCAGCGACTAGAACAGCAGCACACGACATTACAGGAGCAATACGCACAATTAGAAGCCAACCCACCCCAAGCAGATGATGACAAACGACGACACATGGACGAGCTGCTACACTCTCAGATCACGGAAAACCTGAAGCTTCGACGGAACTTGGGCCTCCTCCGCAAGCATATGTCTACAGCGCTAGAGGAGAATTAAAGATTACAGAAACAGAACGAAGAAAACCTGGAGGCGGCCATGGAGGGCTCCCCACAAGAGATTGACCAGGAACGATTCAAGGCAATTCCCTCGGAGAATATGCAGGTGGTGTTAGAAACTCATGCAGATCTAATGGAGTCCCATGCCGCTTTAGAAAAAGAAAGAGATGAGTTACGAAGACAGCTGGCCACTCAACAGACAGAACCCAGCCGGAGCATAACCGCAGAAGAAACAGCTGAAGAGGTCACTAAACTCCGGGCCGAACTTGAGGAATTACGCAGCAAGGTTATGCAATATGAGCGTCAGCCCTCCCCTCTGGTAGACCCCGAGCCTGACGATCTGGTGCCAATCGAAGTAGAAGAAACATTCGAGCATCCCTATGTACCAATGCCAACACCCGGCGGTAAGCGCACAGAACAGGGAATGGACACAATTGAGATTGAGGCACCGGAATGGATGCAAAAGTTAGAGAAAGTAGCCACGACGCACGATGACAGGGTGGCAGTCCAAATCGCATTGATGTCAAAACTGGAAGAGGTGGTAATAAAATCTGATTATTTTCAGAATCTTTCACACCATAGGTGGATCGGCCCATCGGATGATCTGTATGTACCTTTTTGCGTGCTAATGGCGGATTATAATGCGGAGATCAAGCACCACACCTCAAGGGAACCCACCTCTGCCACCCAATTTGCACCCGATGACATCCCAGAGAGTGCCAAGCAAGGACATATCCGCCAACCAACGTGGAGAATTCGGCTGCTCGAAACCTACCCGGAAATGGTAAGAACATGGAACAACATGCCATTGTACATCAAATATAATCCATGTTATTGCCCTGTGTTTCGAAGGAGATCCTGGCCGGAGTACACACATACAGTGCTGACGATTAAAGGATGTGAGAAGTGGCTAAATTACGTGTACTTCGCAACCCCTAAAGGCGCACCTACAATTGGCTATATGATTTCAACGATCCGACATTGGGGGGTCCGTTTCAAGAATGTTCCTGATATCATGACTCAGATGTGCCTGAAAATTTTCGAACTTATGCTGGTCACCTTCAGAACCTTCAAAAATGTCAAGGAACCGCATCTCTCAGCACTAGGATTTAATGAAGGGAACTAGGACCTTGTATACGACATGAGCACAACTCCAACGATCAATGTGGTGTATGCATGGCACGCTCGTATCAAATATCTACCGGCCTGCTTCAAACAAACGTTCGAAGAGATGTTTGTCACGGGATTCTGGGAATATCACTCCGAGATATTCATTCCCAGACCATCCCATCTCTTGCAGTTGTTTGCAGTGGAACAAGCTCTCCACTCCGAAAAGCTACGCATGCCACATCCAGAGGTTCCTGGGCCGGTAGACTGGGATGCTCTTCTGACAAATTTGGCTCAAGGGTTGCGAATTGCTGAACATCATTTAGCACAGGACGTCGTCGAGTTCTACATCCAAAAACCCTCTCAACAAGGGTCTGTCAGGGACGACAGACGCGAGAGAGGGGGGGGTGTTAGCAGTGGACAAGGGAGAGAAGGCACAAGCAGACAAGGGAGTCAACGAAGATCTGGCAAGTAGGCCAACAATTTTCTTCAGAAAGAAGCACTTATGAACATTCACGCAGATTTAGCACTAAGGCAACCTTAATCTTTCAAAACCTCTACACCCATTAAAAGTGATTCTCATCACTAAGCACCATTGTAAATATCATTTCATCTTTTTGTAGCTCCATTTTGTGCAAGCCAAGGAGTCCTTGAGCTTGAGGAGCATTAGAAGTATCTACCTGCCAATTTTCGTAATTTTTGGATATCGTTTGAGCCCCCAAATAAGCCCTGGAACCTAATTTTTAACTAGGCCGGACACTAGGTCTGAAGAGGGCCAAAGCTAGTCAAAAACTATAAAAGGAGCTAGAGAGCTCATTTTTGAGGTTAGATTGTAATTGAAACAAACTTGTAAGAGCTTCTGAAAGTAATCTAAAGAACTCCATTGATTCTCTCTCTTTGTCTTGCCGTGTGTGCGCGTGTGTGTGTATGTGTGTGCATGCTTGTGTGCTTCTCACTCATGCACTTGTGCCGCCACTTGCTCGAGGTCTTCATACCATCCTCACGTCTTCCTGGATTGACATTAAAGGAGGTGCTACTCATCACTGAGCTACAACATCAGATATAAGGTTGAGAGCCTATAGTGATTCAGATTGGGCAGGAAGTCAAGATGACAGAAGGTCTACTCATGGCTACATGATATACATTGGAGATAAGCTTGTGAGTTGGTGTTCAAAGAAACAACACACAGTGGCCTTATCATCAACAGAAGCTGAATACAAAGGACTTGTGGAAGGAGCAAAAGAAGTAATATGGATGCAGACATTATTCAAAAGCTTGGGAATTGATCAAGGTATACCCATCATTCATGGAGATAACATGAGTTCATTATATCTTGCAGCAAATCCTGTATTTCATGCAAGGACAAAGCACATAGAGATACAATATCATTTTCTCAGAGAAAAGGTAATGGAGAAAGAGATTGAAGTGGTGTACACTTCTACAAAGGATCAGATTGCAGATATTATGACAAAAAGCTTGGATGGAGTGAAGACAAGTAGGTTCAAGGAGATGGCAGGAATAAAAGAGAAGAAGACTATGTGAAGAAGTCAAATTATGCTAATTAGTGATTGAGGGGGAGCTATTGGGGCTTCACTCACTAATTAGGCATGGATATATGAAGACATATGGAGACATATGATGAAGGGAAGAAGAAGTGAAGAAAAGACTTACAGAAAATCAAGCCTAAGTGAAGGGACAATTTCACTATTGTAAATTAGTGCAAAATTAGAGTCTAGTTTTTCATTTGGTTTTCAGAACTTACGAGTTCAAGTCTAGAAGAATGTAAACCATAGGTATATAAGTTAATTTGAGTCAAAAATATGTAGAGAGAACTCAATTTTGAAATCTGAGTGAGAAGAGAAAAGTCGTGTAATTTCTGAGAGAGATGGTGAGAGAAAACTTCTGAGTCTGAGAGAGTTTTCCATGGCTGTGAGCAAAATTAGGCCAAACCATTTTGTACACATCTTCTCTGATAATCAACACATGTTCGTGTAGAAGGATTGAGTCTAATTCCTCTTGTACATTGAGTTCTAAGTCATTTCATATGACTGTGTAAGGTAGTTGACAGTTACGACTTTTCTGGCGCACATTTGACTGATCTTCTGAAGGTCAGATCTCGAAGCATGGTGTAAAGTTTTTGATAAGTGATAGCTCATTTTAAAGCTACTCTCCTCAACTACATTTGGTCAAAAGATCTTTAAAAAACGGGACGTATACTCAGAGAAATCAGCTTAAGAGTGGAGGTATGTCAAATCGATAAAGTAGATTTTCAGTTTTCAGACATAGTGAAAAGGTTGGAGTAAAATCAGAAGATTTTGAAGTTATTACTTGAAAATTTTGGTTATTATGTGTTGCTTAACATTAGCAAGAACATCTTTTAGCAAGTGATGAAAAGATTTTGCAAAGATTGAGCTAATACAGGTCAGATTGAAGGATTGAAGAAAAGGCGCAGATTTCTGTGAAGTGAAATTTTGATTTTCACTAAATTCAGAGATGGAGATTCACAATGTGAGTATTGCTAAGCTAATGGTGGTTATGGAGGTCTTCTAATACCACATTAGTTTAGTTCTTGTGGTGTTTTACACACCAACATGGTGCTCCTAAACTGCCTCTCATTCAAGGGTTGAAACCATGTAAGGGCAGTGTTCTTGAGGGTTAGACCAAAAGCATTGTATTGCGTGAATAGGTCCTCATCTTGTTCAGCTCTCAAGACTTGCCTAAATTCTGCCACATGGTCGTATGGGTCTCCAGTGCCATCGAAGTAGCTCTTCATGGACTTCACTAGTTGAGTTGGCCTTAGGGTCCTAGTGTGTTCTCTAGGCCTTGGCAAAGGGAAATCATCGGCATTTCTCTGGTTCCTTGGGGCTCCAGGTCTCTCAATTTCTTCTCTATCTATCCCTGTTCTCCTCCTTTCTGTTCCCAGGGAGTTGGCAAAGCTTACCTCAGGTCTGTCTCTACTTCTATCTCTTTGAGCTCCATGAGCTTGGGAGGTCCCAAATCCTTGGTGGCTGTAGGACACATTGGACCGAGGTTGGGGAAAAACAAATTCACCCTTCCATTTGTAGGCATGTTTGCCATGCTCAGTGACCACGGAGATCCTCTCTGATGTATTGTCTAGGTAGGTTACTTTGCCTGGGCTATCAGGGTCTTTAAACTCATAGATTGTGAGGGATCCTATTTCATGAGGCTGGGTAGGCTTATACCTCCAAAAGGCCTCATCGGTTTCACGGTTTAAAAGCAAATCTATGCTTTTATTATCCTGGGGAATCCACTCTGGAGTCATAATTCTGGTCAAGACTGATTTACCATGAGGAGTCCTTGGGTCTCTCTCTAAGTTCCCTTGCTCTATATCACCCATGTCGGCTTCTGCGATCACATTCCCGAACTCTTGTGTTGTATCTGGGAGAGTGGTGACTACATAAATAGTCCCTTCTTTATCTAGGTATGCTCCATTCTCGAATTTGACTACCGGGTGTTCTAGTACATGGGGTTGATCAGGGTTCTTAATCTGGACCACTGATCTTCTCAGGCCATCTTCGTAGATGCGAGCACCTAAAGGATTAGTCCTGATGTATTCCAATTGAGTCTTGTAAGGTCCTTCTCGCTTTTCTAGGTATGCCACCCATGAACTACCTACTGGTCTCTCCATGTTATAGGACATCTCAGAATCACTTGTTTCTGATCTGGGAGTGTATGGGTAATCACTCAACTACTGGGCCCAGGGCCTAGCAGTGTGATTGACACTAGCTTCAGAAAATCTGAGGCTTTGTTGGTCTCGGCCTAAGTGTCTGCCTGACCTAAGGTTCATATGACTGGTTTATCTACACCCTTGGTCCCAAATCCACTCTCGTTGCAGGTTACTTTGCACCAGTCTCTTGTTCTTTTTAGTTGACAATTGTGTTAAGCTCTTGTTTGAAATCACGTCGTCAGGAGTACTTAAGTGATTTTCGCACTTGATAAGTGATCGATTCAAGTTTACTTTTGTCCCTTAGGGTTTTTGCACTTAAGTCCTACTTGATGCTTGCACTTAGTTGATTAGTTCTCTTGGACTTGATGTGTGCCTAGCGTTGCCCTAATTAATTACCACACCTAAGTCGTACTTAGCCTAAGCTAGGAATTGATAAAGGAGGGTTGAGAGAACTTCCAACCTTAATTCACTTGTTGACCAGACTGCTACACAAGCCCAGGAAACCTTCTCCCAAGCTTGGTACTCACCCTTGCTAGCTTGCTTTGAATCACCTTGTGTTGAGCCCATAAAAGTCAACTGGTCAAAGTCCACTAGTCAAAGTCAACAAGGTCAAGGTCAAAGTCAACAGGTGCAAAGTCAAAGTGCGTAAGTGCAGGTGTCAAAGTGCACAGGTAGTGCACAATGAATTGTCCACAAAGGGTAAATTGGAGAAAATGGGTTGCAGGTTGCAGAGGTATTTTCTCTAATTTCCCTAAGGTTCAAAGTGTGTTTTAAAGTGTTTTGGAAGGTTCAGGTGAACCCCCTCTTATGTGCACAAGTGAAGACTTAAAAGGAAACATGAAGGTATGTGAAGCGGCAAAGTGTACGCACAGGTGAAAGAATGGCCCCCCATTAAAATTTTTGGTTTTAGTCTAAAGTCACTACAGGACAAAACAGTGAGTCGTTGGCTGCCACTTGTGAGGACAATCTTGGGACATCAAAGTGAGGACCAAGATTACATGGCAGTTAGGAGCGTACGTGATCGACACACTCACATGAAGGCAAGGGCCATTCTTGGACAAATCTTGGAGAAGAAAGAGAGCATAGCCTAAGAGAGCAAGGGAGAGAAGTGCAAGAGTCACCAGTGCGACGACGCAGAGAAGTGGAAGTGAAGGAGTGCATAGGGAGTGCCTAAGGGATTGTGCAGAGTGTGCTAAGCTAGTCCCCCAAGTATCTCAAGGTCCCATTGCAGTGGGCGCGTACCGACAGAAGGTATTCACTCCTCCCCCTTTGTGGAAGCTTGGTGCAAGGTGTGCACAAGGATAAGCTTGAAGCAGGTGGAGGTCTGGTGCAGAGGAGGCCGGCGACAAGAAGACTTTGGGATATTTGGTATTTTGTAATTGGGCATTCTGTGGGATTGTGCACAGAGGTATTGGCTTGTCTTGTACTTCAAACCTTGTAATTGTCTTACTGTAATCAATCGGCAGAAGCTTCCAGGTGTATTTTTTCTTCTTGTTTCTTCCCCTTTTCTCCTACAAACCCTCAAACTCCTTCTTGTCTAAGAATCCACCAACACCTTGCTTGCACACAATGTTCCTACAAAAATTCACAAGTTAATATAGCTCCTTTACCACACTGGATTGAAAGACACACATCAACAATTACTGGCCTCCCTTGGAGTAACTCAATGCACCCCCAAAATCTTATGACCACCTAGTCCCACCTAAAGGTCAACTTAAAAATACATGTTCTAAAATGAGACCAAAATCTCATCAATCGGAGTTCGTATGGTGAAGTTATGACCAATCAAGCAGATAGGGGTCAAAACAGGCTCTCAGGGTTCAGTTCCTCCCTCATTTCTAGGTCTTTTGCCCACTCCTAAGGCTCTAATTTTATCCTAATGTGTCCAAAATTAAGCCCAAAATCACCTCAATTCACTCACTTAATTCACCCTAAAATTCATGCGTTAAGCCCGTGTATCGCGATAGGTCGGGTTGGTGTGTCGCGATAGGTGGAGATGTCGTGATAGGTCGGGGTGTCGCGATAGGTGAGGGTGTCACGATAGGTCAAGGTGTCGCGATAGGTCAGGGTGTCGCGATAAGTCGAGGTTTCGCGATACCTGGGAGTGTCGCGATACCTGGGGGTGTCGCGATAGGTCGGGGTGTCGCGATAGGTCGGGGTGTCGTGATAGATCGGGGTGTCGCGATAGGTGGGGGTGTCGCAATAGGTCGAGGTGTCGCGATAGGTCAGGGTGTCGCGATAGGTGGGGGTGTCGCGATAGGTCGAGGTGTCACGATAGGTCAGGGTGTCGCGATACCTGGGAGTGTCGCGGTAGGTCGAGGTGTCGTGATACTTGGGAGTGTCGCGATACCTGGGAGTGTCGCGATACTTCGAGGTATCGCGATATGGTGAATTTTTCTGTTCTGTCTAGTGATCCTAGGAGCTCTCGGCCTGCGCAGTGTCGTGGTGCACTCAGAATCGTGATTGGGTCAACTTTTTGATGTGTCGTGATAGCTCAAGCTTGATGCCTTGGGGCCTGTGCAGAGAAAATCCGTACCTGCTGAGCTTGCTGAGATGAGGATGAAGCTGAAACCTGCAAGAAACATGCAAAAGCACACAAAAAGCTCGAGGACTCCTCGGCTTGCACAAAATGGAGCTACAAAGAAGTGAAACGGTATTTACAAGTGTTTTTAGTGATGAGAATCACTTTTAACATGATGTAAGGTTTGGAAAAAATTTAAAGGGTTGCCTCAGTGCTAGATTTGCATGTATAACCGTACTTGCTTCTTCCCATACGATACCAACAGTAAGCTAGTCATAACTAACATATGTTACCTATTTTGCACTAATATATGTTAGCTAATCAACACTAAAATATATAATCTAGTCATCACTAATATATTTTAACTAATAAGTACAAATATATGTTATCTATTCAACACTAAGATACTTAGCTCTTCATCATTAATATACGTAAACTATTGAAAATTAACATAATTCACTAGTACATGTTAGCTATTCAGCACTAACATAACATGTGTTAGCTATTCAACACTAATATATCCTATCTATTCAACACTAAATATTTAACCTAGTGATCGCTAATACATGTTAACTATACAACACAAGTATACGTTACCTATTCAGAATTAATATACTTAGTTTTTCATCACAAATATATGTAAGCTATTGAAAACTAGTATATGTAATCTAGAATTTACAAATATTTGTTAGCTATTTAGGGGGAGGGGCTAGGGAGGGGGGTGGAGGCTTCATTGGGTGGGAGGGAGGTTAAACAAGGAGGGGGGAGGGTGGGGGAGTTGCTAGTAGTGGGTGGAGAGGGCTTCCTTCGACAAGATCTTAGCTAGTGCTTGGTTGATGGATTTATTGACATTCTGATGCGTTAGGAGCATTATCTCTCACTAAGCCCTATGCAATAGTGTAGAAAGCTCTTATCAAGGCATGGGGAGGCTATTTGGCCAGTTGGGTATGGGCTCAATGGCTCTAAGTGAGGTGTATGTATCTCTATTGGGGATTCCTTGTGGTTTGTGATTGTGTTTAGGAGAGATATTATCCCTGGCAGGGCCATCTGTATGATTCTTCTACATGGGGACAAGAGATACGGGTTTTTGACCTTGTATGCCTTGAACCATGAGAGTGCTCTTGCCACTTTCTGATCACTGATGATATCCTTGTGTTGATGTTCGGTGTATTGCGGGTGACTTCAATATGATTGAGGCACCTAAGGATCATCAGGGGGTAGCTAAGCCACCATGGTGGGTTTGGAGCTTGCAACTTCGGAGAGACTATGTATGACCTTGAGATTGTGCAATGTACAACACATTCATGATTTTTTCAAAGAGAGGGGCAAACTTCATTTATCTTGATCCAATACGTGGATTGGATGGATGATTCTCTTCCAAATTGATCACATCTACATCTGTGATGTATTGGTTGATTGTGGTGGTAGGATGCATTGTCATAGTCTCTTACTTTTTTGATCATGTTGCTGTGGTTTCTTCCTTTGTAGAGGGGGATGCCAGAGGCCCCATGGTGATGCACATTCTTGAGCAGGTGCAACTTGATGGGTGCATGTTTGATTAGATTTTGACAATTTTTTAATTTCTTTCCTAGGTTGAGCGATACCGAGCTCACTCCCTTGTGACTGACCTTCAGCTGATTAGCTCCTTTCTTAATCGGAAGATTGGTCATCAGCTAGGCCGGCTCCATGAGAGCAAGTAATTCCTCCATAGGGTCATTGTGTCCCTTCAACGGCTCTTGGATTGCCCACCGGCCTATGAGTGGGCTGGTTCATAGCTTGCCGAGGCACAAGAGGAGCTTAGAGAGGTTGAGGATAGATGGTCAGCCTTTTTCCATCATAGGCATGCAACACGTTGGGGTGGATGATCATATTTTGGGAGGGTTCTTTTTGACAATTCATTCGTGCCAATCGCGGGGTGTAGTCACCTAGCTTGATCGTATTTTGGGAGAGTTCCTTTTGGTTGCTTGGTCTTGCCAATCATAGGGTGGGGTCAGGTAGCTTCATCAGATGGATGGATCCTGTGCAAGATATCCTAGAAATCTTAGATTTTCTCTTTTACATGTACAAAACCATAGGCTTTTACATTGCTAAATGTTCCATAAAAAGTCCTTATGAAAAATACTTAAAATGAGCACAAATAAAAATATCTTTAATGGGAAAGTTTGACACAATTCAAATGATGAACTGTTTATCTAGAGCTAATCCAACTCAAGCATGGTGTAAGCTTGATGTTCCAATAGCTTCCCCTCAAGCTAAAGTATGCTTGAGTCTTCATTCTCTAATAGGTTAAATATCTACCAATGATTGAAATTTGCAAAGCTTTATTCCATCAAGTGCCTTTATCATCATATCTGCTACTTGCTTTTCAGTTGGAACAAAAGAAATGTCAATCTCCTTTTCCATGAGCTTCTCCATGATGAAGTGGTTATGAACCTCTATGTTTTTGGTTCTTGCATGGAAAATAGGGTTTTTTGCTAGATGCATCAAACTTACATTATCTCCGAATATGTGAGGTTTGGAACTCACAAGTCCCAAATATGAGTATAATGCTTTTAACCATATTGCCTCTTGAGTTGCTATGATCAAAACCCTATACCCTTCTTCACATGAGGATAAAGAAATTTTTGGTTACTTCTTGGAACTCCATGATACTAGCTATGAGTCTGCAAATGCTAAGTAACTGGAGGTACTTCTTCTATCATCCTTAGCTCTTGCCTAATCTTCATCTGAATAGATTTTGATATCGAAATGTAAAGAGTATGGATAGAATATACCTTCATTGATTGTAACTTTCAGGTACTTAAGTACTCTCTTATATGCATCCATGTGTGGTCTTCTTGGCAAGTGCATGAATTGTCATAGCACTCCTACACAAATGAGATATCTTCCCTTGTATGAGTAGCATATACCAAGCTTTACTACTCTTTAATGTCTTCAATTTTCTCAACTTCATAAATAGTAAGTTTATGATTCATCTCCAAAGGTATACCTATAGGTTTAGTGTTGTCCATTTTGAACTTAAGAAGTAGATCCTAAGTGTATCTCCTTTGAATCAAATACATTCCTCCATCTATGTATGTATATGATCTGCATACCTAGGAAGAATGTGAGTTCACCTAAATCAGTGATTTTGAATTCCTCTTGCATATGGCCTTTGATCCTTTGTATGACATTCAAGTCATCTCATGTCACAATAATGTCATCTACATATAATAATGTCATCTACATACACACATAGATATATAACCTCATTGTGATCCCTTTTGATGAATCAAGAAGGACCTGAGTTGTTAGGTGTGACCCTTGATCTTATATGTTAACCAAACTGTAATTCCAAGATCTAGGAGCTTGTTTGAATCCATAAAATGCTTTCTTAAGTCTACAAACACATGATGTATGAGTAGGTTTTCAAAACCTAGAGGTTTTGACATGTATAACTCTTCACTTATCCAACCATTTAAAAATGCATTTTTCACATCAAGTTGGGGGAGTCTCTTATTTCGTGTAGCAACTACACTTATCAATGTTGTGATTGTAGTCATCTTTGCAACTAGTGAGAATGTTTCCTCATGGTCTATGCCATGAATTTGTGAGCATTCTTTGGAAACTAATCTTGCCTTGAACCTAAAAATTGATCCATTTTTGTTTCTTTTCAGTTTATATACCTATCTACAACCAATTACCATTTGATTGGGTGATATTGTAACCAAATCCCAAGTGTCCATCTCCTTCAATGCATCTATTTCTTCTTTCATACCCTTTTCCCAATTCGGGTTTTCCTTTGAATCTTCATAGGTTGAGGGTTCTTATGAAAGTGAGTCGTTTCCCAAGTAGATTGAATGCTTTGTAACAAATGTGGAATCATATCCATACCTTTTTGGTTGTCTTTTCTCCCTTGATGACCTTCTAGGTGCTTGCTCGGAGCATTCTCCAGACTCTTGCATCTTTGCTTTTCCTCGTGACTTACATAGCTTGTAATCCCTTTCCCTTTCATCTTCGTCATCATATATATCATTTATTGGATCTTGGACCTATGTCATGCTTTCTTCCTAATTGATGGAGATAAGAATCAAGATCATATGGTAGAGTTACCTTTTGTTTTTCTTCATCATACTGAGACTTGTGTTCTTCAAACACAACACCTTGTAGTGAATTTCTTGGTTGAAGTATTATAGAATCTCTAACCCTTTTGAGTTGAATCATATCCAATAAAGACTACTTTTGTTGCCCTTTCATCTAGCATACCTCTAATTTGTGAATGTACATGAACATAAGCTAAAACAACAAACACCTTGCAATGTCCAAGACTAGGTTTTCTTCCATACCATGCTTCATAAGGAGTCATACCTTGGAATGATTTGGATGGTAGTCTATTGGGAAGGTACAGAGCAGTTGAGAGAGCCTCCACTCGTAGATAATGTGGCAACCTCTTTTCTTCAAGCATTGTTGTGGCTGATCCAACCAATGTCTTGTTTCTTCTCTCTGCAATTCCATTCAAATGAAGAGAGTATGTGGTAGTCACTTCCCTCTTGATACCTTTATCCTACAAGAACTCGCCAAATTCTTTGGAGATGTATTCTTCCCCTCCATTAAATCTAATTTTCTTGAGTGATCTATCTATATGATTCTCCAAATGTTCTAGATACATTTTGAAGAAATCAAACACTTCATTCTTACTCTTGATAAAGTATAGAATATTCCATCTACTATGGTCATGAAGAAATGAGACATAGTACCTTGATCCTGCCAATGAAGCTTCTTAACTTGGTCACCACACATCAGTGTGTACTAAGTCCAAAAGGTTATTTTGGATGTAGCCGTTGTGGTTGAATGGTTGTCTTTGTGCCTTCCCAATCTGACATGCATCACATATGTTGATCATCTGTTGCATTGATACATTTGATAGTCCTAGAACACTTTGATCCTTACATATATCTTTCAAGGTTCTTTCATTCACATGAGCTAGCCTCTTATGCTGCACTTCAAGGTCACTTAGGGTTTGAGACCCAAAGTTGAGTAAAGCTAAGTTTTTTGTTTCTCCTACTTCAAAAGTAAAGAGCCCACCACGCTTCTCACCTCTGGCTATCTTCTTGAAGCCTTGACATGGATCTTCCACAAAAGCTCCATGTTGGGTGAACCTAACTTAGAAGCGTTTCTAAACTATTTGGCCTACACTTATAGGTTTCTTGTCATAGTGGGAACATAGAGTACCTTGCTCAAAATGTTTGTCTTGCCATTGGAAGCCTTGAAATTACCAATCTTCTCCACACTATACTTTGTGTTATCCCCCATTTGAACTTCATTTCTTTGCGTTGGACTTTCCAAACCAGATAAGAGAGCTATGTTACATGCAACAAGATTTGAACATCTTGAATCTATGTAGAATAAATGATCATCTTTTTTACCTTCCTTCTAGATTAGATTCATCAAAAGCAATGAGTCTTCATGTTGTTGGTCTTCATAAGAATTGTTGTAGTCCCTTCTTTTATGGCCTCTTTTGTTATTGTTTAAGTTGTGTCCATCTCTGCCTCTATTGCTTCAATGTCCACCTCTTCCACGTCCTTTCTAGGTCTTCCAATTGAATTAGTAATTTTGAGTGGTTTGGTTGGTCTTATTATAGATGGCACAAGGTTGGACATTTTGTCCTTTTCTTTTGCCATGCTTTGGTCCTTTCTTCTTCTATATCCACTTGCTCTTGCTTGCAAAGTTTGCTTGGGAAGTCTCCTCTTCATCCTCTTCCTTCTTGCATCTGTGCTTCTTGTGCCTTTTATCTATATAAAGAGCACTTGTAGTATTAACTTGATAAGACTTACCCTCCTTCATATTATTTTTGTTTGGTTGAAGATTTGTCCCAGGAATATGTTGAAATTTAGGGTTTGTACATCCACAATGAGATCATAAGCCATGGTTAGCGAATGCAATTGCTTATCAGTTTCAATTCCATATAGAATCTACCTCATGATGGCATCTTCTTCAATAAACTCTTCCAGGGATGCTAACTAATTTGCAATCTCCTTAAACTTGGTAAAAAACTCTGTGATAGTTTGTTTAGATGTCTTCTTAATTTGGTTAAACTCATTCCAAAGGTGGTTCTTCCTTGCCTTTCTACTAGAAAAAAAAGAAAGTTTCTAGGGAATCCCAAGTCTCTTGAGATTTCTTGCATCCTCTAATATGTGGTAAAAGAGGATATGAGATAGATTTTAGTGT
Organism: Ceratopteris richardii; assembly: GCA_020310875.1. Taxonomy (NCBI): domain Eukaryota; kingdom Viridiplantae; phylum Streptophyta; class Polypodiopsida; order Polypodiales; family Pteridaceae; genus Ceratopteris; species Ceratopteris richardii. The sequence continues at coordinate 66,107,665 of CM035412.1, forward strand.
GTATGACCGTGCTTGAGCATCCCATGCACACCAAAGTGTGATCTTATCTCTCTCCTCTTGTGTAGATCCTCCTTTGGATTTTGGAGACGGCATAGCTTCATCACCTGCTATAGTTCCATAAAGTTTTATACCTTTCAATTAGGCCTCCATTTTGATTTTCCAAGCCGTATAGTTGTGTCTATTTGGAAAAAATAAGCTGCTCTTTCAAATCTTTGATCTTTGTCAAATAATTGTCCATAGAATCTCCTTCATTCATATGCTCACTATCTAATTAGTTTGGAGATAATCAACATGAGCCTTGTTTCTTGCTTGGTATAAAGTAGTACGTGTATCCCAATCATCCTTTGTTGTTTTGCACGAGCCAATATGAGGGATAATGGTATGTTTGATGGACAAAGCTATCAGTGCATGTGCTTGGGAATCTCTACCATCCCATCAAAGTTGCTCTACACTAGGTGCATCAGGAACTATACCACAAACATGAATTTGAAGATTGTCATCTTCAATGCCATCTCCATCACCTTCAATAATTGTATTTGTGTTGGAGGAAATGGTGGATAGTCACAAGAGATGAAGTGGTGTAGCTAGATCCTACTTCACACCTGGTAAGAATGATGATTGGAGAGTGTAGTAGGCCTCTTTGAATTGCTAATGAACACAAATAATCATATATGTAGCTTGGAAGATGATTCACTAATGGTAAGATCAAAACAGATAGATTGGGAGATAATCTAAGATCCAAAACTTGCTATTTTGGTTCATAGACATGTTTAGTGTTTTGAATAATTCTCTGAGCATAGCAACAACTATCTTAATTCCTTTTATGGAACTATAATTATCTTATTAAGCTAATGATCATTTGTAGTTTCAAAAAAAGTGATGGAATACATGTAGAGAAATGTGTTTAACAATCCATAGTTCTATCCCGACATTTATGGGCTGCTACAGTTGTCAGACCAGTGAGCAATGTAATGATAATATATGATGATGCTGAGAAGCAATGCTAATGGAACTTTGTTGGATTGTAATAGACAGTATGTTGATTCCACCATGCTTTAAATCATTGCAAATGAGCAACTACACATAGAGAACAAGCTTTGACAAGGTCACTATTATAATGGAGTTATGACAAAGAAGTGAGATGACAATGTAATGATCCTATATGTATTAAAACATTTACAAATACAATGTCATTGGCAATCAATTATTGCTCAATGTGTGAGCAGTGAGTGAGCTATGAGGTGAGCTCCCACTTCACAATAAGTGTAGATCAAAATGATATCTGAACCTCGAGATGCACGTGGGTCTTTTAGATCCTCCTTTTAAAATCATACTTGGAGCCAAGGTTTGAATTCAATTTCAAACTTCCACCTAAAAAGTAAATGCTAACATCTACGATAGATTCTCTCTTTTCTCAACAACCAAATGATATGTGATTTAGATCTTCCTAACTCCTTGTGGTTGTAGTCCAATTTTACCAGGATAAATGTGAAGTGATTTTACAAGAGGTAGATCATATGAAGCCTTTCAAGAGTTATGTGGATAAGATAATCATGAGCTAGTTAACCAAGTATGTAGGCTTGGTTTTAATTGTAGCAACAGATACCTCTTAAGCCTAACATGCTTGGTCTTCATTGTTCCTTGATTTCCTATAAGCCGATCATTAATTTGAACTTGTTCATCTTTGTTCCATCCAATGCCTTTGTGAGTATATCTCCACATTGTAAATGAGTTGATACATAGGATAGTTGAATATCCTTGCTAAGAAATTAGTGCACTTCAATGTGCTTAGTCCTTGATTGATATACATGATTAGGATCCAAATGAAGTGAACTAGTATTGCCTGCTAAGATTATTGGAGTGTAGGAATGTATCTCCAAATCTGCATATAGTTGCTTAAGCCACATAGCTTCCTGAGTTGCAATTGCCAAACCTCTATATTCTGCTTCTCTGGAAGATAAGGCCACATTTGGTTGCTTCATGGATGACCAAGATATGAGTTTTGAACCCGCAAAGGATAGGTACCCTGAAGTGCTCCTCCTATCATCCTTGGAGCCAGCCCAATCTGCATCAGAATACATTTTTATATCTATGTCAGAAGTGAAGGGATAGAACGACCCTTCATTCATTGTACCCTTTAGATACTTAAGCACCCTCTTTGCATCTTCCATATGAGGCTTCCTTGGTGCATGCATAAACTGACTCAATGTACTTATTGCATAGGCAATGTCTACTCTTGTTAAAGTAGCATAATTATTACTTCCCACAAGTTGTTGATAACATGTAGCATCATCAAGTAGTTCACCTTCATGTGAACTTAGCTTATGATTGAGCTCCATAGGAATACCTACAAATTTAGTATTCTCCATCTTAAACTTTACCAAGAAATCATGTATGTACTTCCTTTGAGTGATAAATATACCTAAATCTGTGTACACAAGCTCTAGGCCATGAAAGTAGGTTAACAAACCAAGATCACTAATTTTAAATTCTTTCATTAATTGAGTCGTAACCTAGTTGATGCCGTCATAATCATTTCTTGTATCAATGATTTCATCTACATAGACACATAGGTAGATAACTTCTGATTTGTTCTTCTTAACAAATACAGAAGAATATGTCTTGCTTGCCACAAAGCCTTGCTTCTACAAATAAGTAACAAGCCTGTGGTTCCAGGCTCTAGGTGCTTGCTTGAGACCATAGAGTGCTTTCCTAAGCTTGCATACATGACGTGGTTTACCTTCATCTTCAAACCCTAGTGGTTATGCCATATACACTTCTTCTGATATCCATCCATTTAAGAATGCATTCTTGACATCTAACTGATATAAATTCCAAATTTTAGAGGTAGCAAGACTTACCAGAACCTTGATTGTTGGCATCTTTGCCATAGGTGAAAATGTTTCTTCATAATATACTCCATGAGTTTGGGAAAAATCCTTTTGCCACTAATGTTGCCTTCTACATGTTTATAGAGCCATCAGAGTTCCTTTTGATTTTGTATATCCACCTTGAACCAATTACCTTCATATCTGTCTTCTTGGGAACTAGATCCCAAGTGTGATTTTCTTGTAATGCTTCCACCTCTTCCTGAATAGCTTCTCTCCATTCTTTATTCTTCCTAGCCTCTTCAAATGAATAAGGCTCTTCTGCCATAAAGTCTTTAGTGATATACACAGAGTGCTTTGTGACTAAAGATGTATCATATCCATTGTTAGCAGTGGACAAGGGAGAGAAGGCCCAAGCAGACAAGGAAGTCAACGAAGATCTGGCAAGTAGGCCAACAATTTTCTTCAGGAAGAAGCACTTATGAACATTCACGCAGATTTAGCACTAAGGCAACCTTAATTTTTCAAAACCTCTACAACCATTAAAAGTGATTCTTATCACTAAATGCCATTGTAAATATCATTTCATCTTTTTGTAGCTCCATTTTGTGCAAGCCAAGGAGTCCTTGAGCTTGAGGAGCTTTAGAAGTATCTACCTGCCAATTTTCATATTTTTTAGATATCGTTTGAGCCCTCAAATGGGCCCTGGAACCTAATTTTTAACTAGGCCGGACACTAGGTCTGGACAGGGCCAAAACTTAGCCAAAAACTATAAAAAGAGCTAGAGAGCTCATTTTTGGGGTTAGATTGTAATTGAAACGAACTTGTAAGAGCATTTTGAAAGTAATTGAAGAACTCCATTGATTCTCACTCTTTGTCTTGCCGTGTGTGCGCGTGTGTGTGTATGTGTGTGCATGCTAGTGTGCTTCTCACTCACGCACTTGTGCCGCCACTTGCTCGAGGTCTTCATACCATCCTCACGTCTTCCCGGATTGACATTAAAGGAGGTGCTACTCATCATTGAGCTACACCAAATTTTGGCGCCGTTGCCGGGGATCGAGCTTTGAGGACGAGCGTGTGATGGTAAGACGTAGAGTTGACGCGTTGGAGTTGTAGGTATTTTCTTCACTCTCATCGAATTTCTTTTACTTTCTTCACCATCTTCATCACCATCATCATCATCACCATCTCCCACCTCCATCTCCATCATCGCGAAAATTTTCAGTTTTGATCATATCACTATCTCCACCTCATTTCCCTCATTTCACTTGTGAGAGAGAGCGAGAGAGCAATATTGTGTGTGCGTATTTTGCATGTTTCTTGAGTTTCATTGCAGGTTCTTGCTGTATCATCATCCCCAGCTTCCTGCGCAGGTACGAAATTCGAAGAAACTGTCTCGCGGTCGCAGGCTTCTGTCGATCGCGACTGACAGAAATTTTTGGCTTTTCACAAAAGTGAGTGCACCACTAGTACAAGCACAAGGAGCACATCCTAAAACATTAAAAACAGGAGAAAAATTCCGAGGTTTTCTGTCAATCGCGACCGACAGCCTCTGTCAATCGCGACCGACAGACCCTGTCAATCGCGACCGACAGACCCTGTCAATCGCGATCGACAGACCTCCACGATCGACTGACTGCCACGTAGGACCCTGTCAATCGCGATTGACACCGTCGATCGCGATCGACAACCACGACCGACACCTCTGTCAATCGCGATTGATACCGTCGATCGCGATTGACTGAAATTCCACGATTGATTGACTTTTGCGCGTAGCCACGTGTCCATCGCGACTGATAGGCCCCCGATTGACTGAAATCTCGGCGAAAAATCCGGAAAACGTGTCGATCGCGATTGATACTGTCGATCGCGATTGACAGCCACGATCGACTCTGTCGATCGCGATTGACACCGTCGATCGCGATTGACAGCCCCGACGGACACCTCTGTCAATCGCGATTGACAGACCTGTCGATCGCGATTGACAGGCTTTTCGGCCAAAAAATTAGGGTTTTTTAATTCAAAATTTGGGGCAATTTTGGGGCACAATAGTCAATCAATTAGCATCTTTGTGAGGTTCCTACACTTGTGATTTGAAGAAAATCCTAGGATCTGTCGTCGGCCAGATTGAATCTTGTTTTAACCCCCTAAACCCTGAACAGTCATAACTTTTCCATACGAAATCCATTTTTTGAGCTCTTGGGCTTGTCGGAAAGCTCGTGGCATATACTACACGCCCTCAACTGTTTTTTATAAAGATAATGCGTTGATTTTCAGATAGGGTATTTTGAAGTGGATCATACCCAGGGGGATCAAAGTCAGGGATCTCTAGAATTATTTTCCAAAAAAAAAAAAAAAAAAAATCATAGTGAAAATTGGTGTTGTGCTACCTGAATGAAAATCATTGGTTCTGTCTTTGGAATTTAAGCCTTGAGCTAACTTTGGAACTCTTACAGATCTATTGAGAGCATCGCAAGGCGTTTTGAGCAAGTGTAAGTGCAAGCTTGGGAACACACTTCCTGGGCACTCAAGGGCAACCGAGCAGGAAACCAAAGGTTGGAAACTTTGAACCCCCTCTGTCAATTCATAGCCTAGGCTAAGAACGACTAGAGGTAGGAGTAAGTCAGGGCGACGATAGGCAGTTATCAAGTTGAAGACTACCTAAAAACTCAAGTTCAAGCTAAAAACTTAATCTCTGTACTGTCGATAACATAAAGGAAAAGAACCTAACGTGGAACGATCAACCTGAAAGCACGAAGAACATTCAAGTATTCCTGACGACGTAATATCAGACAAGACCTTAAACACGAGAAATAACTAAAAAGAATCAAGTGACTGATACCAATTGATCAGCAACGAGGTTGTACTCTGGGCAAAGAATTGGGCTACTTAGTTAGGCATATGAACCTTAGATCAAGACGACATCTAGTAAGGGAGAGACAGAGCCTTAGATCTTCAGAGGCTAGTGTTAACCACACTGCTGGGTCCTGGGCCCAGCAATTGAGCCACCACTCGTACTACCCTAGCTCGGAGACCAGTGAGTCAGAGATGTCTCAAGGCATGGACAGACCTACGGGAAGTTCAGGAGTGCCTTACCTGTACAGGGTAGAAGGCCCGTACAAAACGCAGCTGGAGTACCTTAGGACCAACCGATTAGGTGCTAGCATCTATGAGGACGGCCTAGGAAGACCCGTGATCCAGATTAAAAATCCTGATCAATCCATTGGACTAGAGCACCCAGCTGTCAAGTTTGAAAATGGTGCATACCTGGACAAAGAAGGAACTATATATGTAGTCACTAGTCACCTGGATAGGACAGATGAATTTGGGAATGTAATCTCAGAAGCGGACTTAGGTGACTTGGAACAAGGGAACATGGGGGCGGAACCTAGAACCCCTCGAGGTAAATCAGTTCTCACTAGGATTATCACACCTGAGTGGGTACCCCAAGACAACAAGAGCATAGAGTTGCTCCTCAATCGAGAAACCGACGAAGCCTTTTGGAGGTATAGATCTAATCAGCCAACTGATATAGGAAATATCATGATCTATGAGTTTAAGGATCCGGATAGCCCAGGCAGAGTGACTTACTTAGATCATGCTTCAGAACGGATCTTTGTGGTGACAGAAAATGATAGGCATGCTTACACTTGGAAGGGTGAATTTATTTTCCCCCAACCAAGATCAAATGTATCCTATGGTCACCCTGGGGCTGGAACTTCCCAAGCTCATGGTACGCAAAGAGACAGAAGTAGAGATAGACCAGAAGTAAGTTTTGCCAACCCAGTGGGCAGAGAAAGAACGAGAACGGAGACGAATAGGGTAGAACCTGAGATGCTTAGAGCCCACAGGAACCAAAGAAATGTAGATGGATTCCCTCTGCCGAGGCCTAGAGAGCACACAAGAACTTTGAGACCCACCTAGCTAGTTAAGTCCATGAAGAATTACTTTGACGGCACAGGAGATCCCTATGATCATGTGGCGGAGTTCAAGCAAGTCTTGAGAGCTGAACAAGTTGAGGATCTATTCACGCAGTACAATGCCTTCGGTCTAACCCTGAGGAACACGGCACTTACATGGTTTCAGCCATTGGATGAGCGGCAGTTCAGGTGCATAGACCAACTCCTAGAGGCTTTCATTGTAGAGTTCTCTAAGAGCGGCATAAGACACAATACCTCCTCATTGATTCACAGCTTCAAACAGACCCCCCAAGAGACTGTTAGATTGGCCGGAAGAAGATTTAGACAATATCTTGAAAGGTGCCCTATTTCGGAGCTACCCACATCTGCTAAACAAGTAGCCTTATTCCTTGATGGATTGCTGAGTACGAAATTGAGATCCTATGTGTATCTGAAGGACCCTAGGACTATAGAAGAGTGTGTATGCATGTGCATTGACATTGAAGATAACCTAGGGGAAGAGCTAGAGCTTTCCAAAATCTACAAAGATTCAGATAGTGCTTCTAGTCACTCTTCCACGCAATCCACGTCGATTGAGGAACTCGCAGAGAAAGTGGCACAAAAACTAGGCGTCTCTAGCAAACAAATTCCGAGGTTTGCTCCTGTGAAAAGATGCTATACGTGTGGTGGCGACCACATGGCGAACGTCTGTCCCATTATGGCTCAACCCCAAGTTAGTCCTAGTAGCCAGTACTGCACCATAGAACGGCGATACACCAATCACACCGCACAAGATTGCCCATACAACAAGCAGGCAGTTAGGCAACCCTACCCTCAGCCCTACCAACAAGGCAGATACCAGAACCAGTACCCTCCACAGCCATATGGCAGGCCACAGCAACCCTATCAGCAACCATATCAGGCCCAACAGAGACCCCAACCGGTGGTAGCTCAACAGCCTCCAAACCCCGCTAACGTGATTCCAGTAAAGTATGCTGTTGCAGAAGAAAACCTGAATAGGGCCATAGTACCAGTAACCCCATTGATCTCAGAAAGTGACCCGAGTGACCATAGCTTTGATTCTACACATGTCGATAGTCCCCAGGCTTACTACATGCAGTCTCCAGAACATGGTGAGTCCTACTATAGTGAAGAACCGAGTGAACCTAGTTGGGAGTCAGACTACACAAATGTCATGTATGCAAACCCCAACCCTAGGCCTCAACCTAGGCAGGTACGACCACCATTTCCTAGAGGACCATGCTACCGATGTCAGGGAGATCACTTCATTCGTGATTGTCCCTTACCTCCACCTACCCAAAATCAGTCCGTGACGATCCAAGGCTTTTGCCAAGATTGTGGAAAAGAGCATCTTTTACGAGATTGCCCAAAGAACCCCAATAATATGCCAAAAATCACTCCTATCAATGTGATTGGTTTGGTTGTAGATTCCTCAGGAAGTGTCACTTCCACTGCACCAGTGCAGGTAGTCACTAGAGCTCAGGCATTGCAGCAAAACCAAGAGGCAAGCCAGGAAAAGGGCCCAGAGGCTAGTGAAACCGAGAGCGTGACAAAGAAAAGGACTAGAGCGTGGAAAGATAGTCGAGAAAGAATGAAAAGACAATGGGCTAAAAAGATGAGTGAACTCGAGGAAAGCATAAGGGAAACAAGAGCCAGAATAACCGAACTCACAGCTCAATCTCCCTCTCACATTACCCCGCCTCCACCACTCCCATCTCCATCCGACCCACCACCTTCCCCACCGCCTCATCAAATCCCACCACCCCCTAGAGTAGGATCAGTCCTAGCAGATCCCACTCCCGAAGACCTTAATATGATGCTTAAAGCATATCAGGCCAGAATCCAAGAAGGCCAACCATAACCGATCATGAAAAATGCTACCCCAGAGCCGAGCTAGAGCTTGAACGAACTAAAATTTGTGCTAAGATGGTGGAATTGGCTCAAGCCATGTTTGAAGCTAGCCGCCTCTTTAACATCTCTAGCTCAGCTAAAACGCAGTTACACTTTGACGGACTGCTAGAAAGAATAGAGAGGCTAATTGCACAATCAGAGAAGGAACCTGCCCCTCAAAGAAAGGAAAGGGCGAGAGAACGGATAAGCCAGCCTCTTCAGGAAGCCCATGTGCCTCCTCAAGAAGCTTATCTTCCCCCCCAAAAGGCACATGAGCCTCCCTCGGAAGCTTACGTACCTCCACAGGTGACCTACATTCCTTCTCAGAGAGCGTATGAGCCTGTTCGGAAAAGTAATAGAATAAGTAATCCTCCCCAAGAAGCTTGTGCTCCAGCCATCTATGAGAACGAGGAGAGGGCCAATGATAGAATAAGCCCTCGTTCCCAGGTTGCTTATGCGCCTAATTCTACGGAGCCAGACACTTCTTCTTCTATGAACCGGTTTGCACCAGACTTCCTACGAGAGATTCAAGAAGATAAATGGGATAACGAAAGTGAAGTCGCTCCTCCTTTTGAACTTGTGGATGATGCACACGATCAATTCCCACAAGACATCCCATCTATTTACGGGGAACATGAGAGTACTCAGTCGCACGCGAGATTGGACTTTGAGTCTAATTCCATACAAGAGCTGCCCCACTTCACAGGCCCTTGGGAAGCTAAGTCCACCTGTATGAGAACACCTACAGTCATGGTAAGGAACGATGACTCAGTCATATCAAGGAACACGGAGGTAGTAAAGAACGCCAGGGAGCAGCGAGATCTCACTTTGGAAGAACTGCCTAAGGATAGACCAAAAGCACGGAAATATGTAGCTAGTCAAGTAACTGAAGTTGCAAAACCACGTTCCCGGGTAGGATCCCATAGGACAGTGCCAGAAATTCCCTTGGACAAGATCGGAGATATGTGTGAAGGTGAAGAAGGGAACACCTATCTTCCCATTACCTACCAGGACTACACCACTAAGGCAATTTTGGACTCAGGTGCAGGAGTTGCAATTGCCACCACTTCCCTATGGAAGCGTTGGGGCAAGCCAGCACTCAGGCCAACGAGAATGAAATTGCAGATGGCCGATGGTCATATTGAGAGACCCTTAGGATTGCTAGAAGGAATAACTCTCACCACTTGTGGTGTTGAGTTTGAGCATAGCTTTGCTATATGTGACTTCAGCAAAAATCATGCCTATGAGATGATTTTGGGAAGACCATTTATGCGACAGTTGCAAGTGGTACAGGATTGGGGAACCAACTCCTTGTATTTGCAACACTTGGGTGTTACGACCAAAGTCAATCTCAAGGATTATTCTCATAGAGATGTCCCTCCTATCCAATGGAATCCCATCCATAGAGCCAAAGATGATACAGAATCGGTGCATTCCATAGGGTCTGGATCCTCATGGATGCATGAAGACACTCACTTATGGATGTGCAAGGTAGCAGTTGAGGAAGAGAAGAGAGAAAAGGCCAGGGAAATAGGTGCAAACGAAACCCATAGACCCATTCAAGACCCAGCCTATGCACCTGTAGTTTTTCCTGACGAGGAATTTGAACCCCATGGCTGGGCGGAAATTTTAGCAACCATGGACGTAGCCATCAATGAAGAACAATGGACACCTCACTGTGATGAGGATAGCTATGACATTTCAGTCTTCTCCATAGAGCCAATCATGGGAGAGGCAGTTTTAGAAGAATGCGAACCTAGCCCTGATGCATTTGAGGATGCAAGTGACTCCGATCTAGAGTCAATCATTATGGACCCACCATTTGCATCAGATGAAGAATACTTCCATGAAGTAGAATTTCAACCCCAGAGGCATGGAGAGCTTACAAATGATGTAAGGTTAGCAACACATGTGACTCCGAAGAAAGAAGGAAAGAAACGAAAGAAGAGAGAAGTCTCACCAGAAGAGGAAGAATCTTTGTTTGAGGTCCCAGAAAATTTTAAGAAGTATGAGATAGATGACAGGAGAGTCATGATAAGAATGCCTAAACGAGAGGCACAATCAGGAGAGGCCTATGATAACAAAGAAACTACCAAGAAAATCGTAGTGGCCCTAGAAGAAGGAGAGGAGAGATGCACGTACATAGGCCATGACCTAACAGAAGAAGAAGAGTACGAATTGATAGCCTTGCTAAGAGAATACAGAGATGTATTCGCTTGGAGTTACAAGGATTTGAAAGGTGTTGACCCGGACATTTGCTCACACACCATCCCCATGACTTCAGATGCCAAACCCTCTAAGCAGAAGCCTTATACATATAATGATAATTACGTTGCTAAGATCAAAGAAGAGATAGATAGACTGGTTGAAGCTGGATTTATCTATGAAATTGAGCACACCGAGTGGGTATCCCCCATTGTTATGGTGCCCAAGAAGAATGGCAAGCTGTGTGTGTGCATTAACTTGAAAAAGGTTAATGCAGCCACAATTCGAGATAACTATCCGCTTCCTATCACAGAACATCTCTTAGAAAGAGTGGCAGGCAAGGAAGTGTACAGCTTCCTTGATGGATTTTCGGGTTACAATCAAGTAGCCATAGCTCCAGAGGATCAGCATAAGACAGCCTTTGCCACGGAATGGGGCATTTTTGCTTTTAGAGTAATGCCATTTGGGCTTACCAATGCACCAGCTACCTTCCAGAGGCTGATGTGCCATGTGTTTAAGGAGTTCCTGAGGAAGAGTTTAGAAGTCTACGTTGATGATCTTTGTGCTCATTCCAACATTAGACAAACCCATATCCCTGAACTCAGACAAATCTTTGACAAATGTAGAGAATATCAAGTCTGCCTGAACCCAGAAAAGTGCGTTTTTATGGTCAGGCAAGGCAAGATTCTAGGACATATAGTGTCAAAGAATGGCATATCTACTGACGAAGAGAAAGTGAGAGCCATAGCAGAACTACCTAGGCCAAAGAATGTCAAGGAAGTACAAGCTTTCATGGGGCATTGTGGTTATTACCGACGATTTATACACATGTATGCTGTCATTGCAAAGCCCATGTATGGACTTCTGACTAACTTTGAGTGGACGGATGAATGTGAGAATTCCTTCCAGGAGCTTAAACGAAGATTATGTTCAGCACCAATCTTGACCACACCAGATTGGAATAAGCCATTCCATGTTCACGTGGATGCATCCAATTATGCCATTGGATGTGTGCTTGCACAACCTACTGGTGAAGGTAATATGGATCTTTCAATTGCCTATGCCAATAGACAGTTGAATGCAGCTGAACGGAATTACACCACTACAGAGCGAGAAGGATTAGGCATGGTATATGCAGTTAAGAAATTTAGACACTATTTGCTGGCAAATAAGTTTAAATTTTTTACTGATCATCAGGCATTGCTATACCTCGTAAACAAGCCATGCAATACAGGAAGATTAGTGAGATGGTTTCTCTTGCTAATGGAATATGATTTTGAAGTTGTGGTAAGGAAAGGTAGGACTCACTTGAGAGCAGATCACCTCTCTAGGCTCACATCGGAAGAAGCCCCACAAGGAGTATCAGATGACCTTCCTGATGCTTACTTGTTTAATTTGGAAGTTGTACCGCAGTGGGCTAAGCCATTGGTGCCAGTATTGACGTACGGGCCCAACCATCCAGTGGTAAACACACGAAATAGAGAGGTTGTAAAAGCCCAAAAGTACCACATCATGGCGGGAAGTATGTACAAGCACACAGATCAAGGGATCTTGGCTTGCTACGTAGAAGAGGATGAGTACGCTAAATGGTTGCAATTAGCACATGTAGGTGCACTAGAGCAACACCATTCAAAGCAACGGACTTTACAGACACTAAAGAGATTCGGAGTGCATTGGCCAACTATGGAAGCGGATGTCCAAAAGTTGTGCAAGGAATGCCCAATCTGTTGCACTAAGCCACCTGTGGAACACGCCACTCTTTATCAAGTATCTATTGTGCCAGACTGGAGTGAACCACTAGTATCCTTCCTAAAGACGAAAGCGTTCCCTCCAGACATGACTCTGGCGAGGAAAAGGAGTTTGGAACAAGAAGCCCTGGATTACTCACTCATTGGTGATAATCTATATAAGCGTGGTAAAGATGGTTACCTGAGACTATGTGTCCACGAAAGTGAATATCTGAAGATCTTAGAGACTGCTCACCAAGGTGTAGCAGGAGGGCACTTTGGACCAGATCGGGTGATCAAGGCTATACTATTTGCGGGCTTCTGGTGGCCGACCCTTCACATGGATGCACATACCTATGTGAAACGGTGTGATGTCTGTCAGAGGACTCAGTATCCTATACGCAAAGATGAGATGCCACTAAAACCTATGATGGGTGGACGCGCATTCTCTAAGTGGGGAATAGACTTCGTAGGTCCTATTAATCCCTCAGCTAAAGGTTCTCATGCAGAATACATCATTGTGGCAACAGATTACCTCACCAAGTGGGTAGAGGTAAAGGCTACGACAAAGAACGATGCTCAAACAACTGCCAAATTCTTGTTTGAGAATGTATTCACAAGATACGGGCTACCTATAGAGCTTGTAAGTGATAGAGGCACTCATTTCTTGAACGAAGTGATTGAAAATCTACTCCAAGAATTCCTGGTAATACACAAGAAGTCTGCCCCTTATCACCCTCAAGCTAATGGACAAGCTGAGAGTACTAACAAGATCTTATGCAATGTACTGACAAAATTAGTGAACACAAAACGCTCTGATTGGGACAAACAGCTACACCATGCTGTTTGGGCATACCGAGTTGCCTACAAAACGGTACTCCAAGCCACCCCCTTTCAGATGGTATTTGGCCAAAACGCTGTGCTACCCTTGGACTTCTTGATCCCTACATTGAGAGTAGCACAAGAGTATAAATGGACAAGTCATGAGCTCTCCTCTAGGATCTTTGACCTTGAACGATTAGGAGAAACAAGATTGAGAGCCGCCGCAGGAATATATGCAGCCAAGAAGAGACAGAAAGCATACTTCGATGCCCATGTGAAGGATAAAGGTTTGAAAGCAGGAGATCTAGTTTTAGTCTACACCCTGAAGCAACATGCAAGGAAACTAGAAAAGAGAGGCTACGGACCAATGATCATCAATAGGATCTCCACGAGTGGAGCAGTACAATTGGCCACATTAGAGGGTGATGTTCTCCCAAATTATATTAGCGGTTGCAGAGTCAAGTTGTATCAGGAACCCCTCACGGAGGAAATGCTCAGCCGACTCAACACTGCTAAGAAACGCAAAGAGGAAGAAAAGCGAGTTCGAGAAGAAGCTCAAGCAAAAGCTTTAGAACGCATCAGAAGGATGAAGTTACGAAGGCAAGGTAGAGATCAGCCTAGAGCGAATGACTATGCAGGTCAAGGATATCCCACGGCCATGTGTGAAGTTGCAGGAACAAGCTCGCATAGAATAATTGATAGACGTCCTTTCATAGCCCTAGATATAGGACAAGGAAAGAGTGCAAGGACCGTAAGAGCCTTGATTGACTCAGGTGCAGCCACTAGTGCTGTTAAGTTGTCTTACTGTCAAGAGTTGCAGTTAACTATCAATCCTGTGGAAGCATATCTCATAGGATCAGGAGGCGTGGAAACCCCTTGTATGGGCGAGGTGGAACTTCCCCTCTACATTCATGATGAGGCAATGAGAGTTAAAGTACTGGTGTGTCAGGATGAGGATCTCACTGAACCTCTTGTCTTGGGTCAAGATTGGATCTATGACCAAGCAGTCAATTTAAACCTAAGAAGTGGACTTCTCCAGGTTTGGATCAATCATAGTCGAGTTACAATAGAATTAGACAATGGAGCACTCAAGGAACTAGGAAAGGCATAGACTCCTGGTCCTTCCAGGGGTACACATGAAGATGACCATGCTGTTCTTGTCCAAAACTATGTGTTGTAGAGGAATGATATTCGCAAAAAAGGAGTCAGGAATGCAACGGAACTCCCTTCTTTCCCAAAGGCCAGAAGGAGGCAGCAACCCAAGGTGGATCAAAGGCAGAAGAAGCAGAGTACTACCTATGTCCGAGATCAAAAGTACCTGCTTAGCAGAATGTCCCAGAAAATAAACCATGTGTGGGTGCGGAAAGGCGAACAACCGGTTGCACCACCGTCAACTACACGGGCGAAGTTTCTTATTAATAACCAACAACATGACATTAATAAGAAGTCTTGCAGAAATTCTCCTGCTAATGTGAAATCTATTTGGGTGCCCAAGAAGTCGATGAAGGCTAGCCCACAATCAAGACAAATTTGGGTGCCTAAGGCTTGCTTGAGGGCACAAGTAGCTACGCCGAGGCCACAACCTAAACAGCATAACGCAGCTACGCATACTGCCAGTATTCACTCGTTCTCAACGCTCAAGAACACACCAAGACCCAAGAGCGTGCATGTAATCAATTGTAAATGGGTCCCTAAAAAGCCTCATTTTCAAACCGCGACACCGAGAAAGCTCTCTAGAGTCTCTCCGAAACCGAAAGCAAAGCCCATCCACTGCATTTGGCAGCCTAAGACCTGTAATAAACCCCCCGACCCCAATTTGTAAATTCATCCCCACTTACTAACTTCGTTAGTCTCCTAGGACTACCCAAGCATTAACTACACACACGTGCACCGAACACTTACTAACCCATTATTCGCTCCCGACCCTCATGTTAATATTGTGATGGGAACAACAACGGTCCTCCCTTGTCCTGTACAATATTAACACCTGTTTGTACATTCTCACAGAGACAGACAGCAAGAAGTAAAATGGCAGATACAGTAGGAACTAGCTCCCAGGCAGGCTCCAGCCCGCAAGTGGTGGACATCGAAAGTCTTCCAGTCGAGGAGGAGTTAAAGGAAAGACCAGCGGCATTACGGGCATTGCACGCCATACCAATTCAGAATCCTCCGCAGGGTCACACAATGCCGGTTGGCAAAACCTCACATTGGTTCAGTGATGTTGCTGGACCTCTGGGTGAAGGCACATATATGTGGGAGTCCGAGGTCGAATTCAACGGACGATGGGGCAGATACCATTTCTTTACCAGGGAGTTTGAAAGGCTACAGAATAACGAAGGACTGAAGCCGATCTGGAAGAAGGCAGGGCTTTATGACTACTTCAAGTCCCAACTACCAAAGCCGGATTTCCTAAGATGCTCATATCTAATTAGCACCCTCACCCCCAACAAACACAAGAAAGGATACAGCTCCTTTGTGCTCCCATCACTCACAAGGGGCAACGAGCTGAAGCGTTTCCGCTTAACTATCAATCTGGTGAGAGAAGCACTCGACATGCAGGGTATGCACATTCCAACAGAGAAAGAGACAATGGTTCCAGACAACATGAAGAATAGGAATCTGACGAAGTTGAAGGACATGGTTGCAATGACACCCACGATCGCCATCCACTTACGTATGGTCATGCAACATTTTGCCTTCCCCGCGCAGGAGAGGTTCACAATGCCTCCCAAAAAGATCTGGTTTAGCCTCTACCTGGCGGATGCTTTTGAGTTGACCATCAATATGCCCCACTGGATTATCGACCAGATTCATATGGCTCATCAGAGATGGTATAAAAAGCAAAAATCTGTGTTACTCACAAGAATTGTATACAGATGTCTGGCCTATGATGTACCGGTGCAAAGGGCTCTGATCTGGTCCAGAGCACAAGAATTTCAACGCAGATTGTCAGCCGTAGGGCCTCCCTCAAAGAAGATGCGAGGCACCGTCCAGATGCCTTGTGCACAAGCTCGCGGGGCAACCCTGACACCTGAGACAACCCCAAGACTTCCACGAAGAGTGCAACCATTTACTATCAGGTTGCCCAGGCACAGCACAGATGGCCCTAATCTTGTATTTCCACCAGTACCGACTGATCTGGAATTCCCGCATGGGTTCACTCTGGAGGATCTAACGGACGAAGAAGTTGCAAGAATCATAGAAGCTGTAAATGCAGAAGTTGAAGAAGAGCAAGCCAGTGGACAGCAAACTGCCCCAGACCAAGCACAGCCCGACCAACCAGACGTAGTCAACGTGGACGATGAAGAAGAAGCTCATGGGGAGACACAGGGCGGACATTCAGAAGCCGAAGAACAAGAGTATGATCCAGAAGCCCTACAAGTACTGGAAGGTGCCCCCGCCTACACTAGCGCATTAAAGAAGCTTTACGAAACAATGAACCGAGTTCAAGAGCAACACAGGCTCTCATTAGCTGCAGGTAAAGCTCTCATGAACCAGATTCTGGAGGAGGAAGGTGTGGACGAGCAATACCGTGCCACCTTGGAAATGATATCAGATGCTTTAGGAGTACCGGAAACGGTGCACACAGCACTAGTGCACTCACGAAGAACAGAGAGAAGATATGGAAGATGCCCCCCACGATCGGGAAAACGAATGAATGTATTAGGATCAGGACCACAAGGCACCCCCACAACCACGGGCACAGCACACACAGTTCACGACACCGAGGAAGCCCACACATCGAGTGCACCCCCATCACCTCCCTTGCCACCTTCTCCCCCACATCCACCTCATTCACCTCCCTCTACCACTGTAACCTCCACTGTCACCACCTCTGAAACCACTACACACACCGACGCACAAACCATCAGTCCACCCACGCACTCTACTTCCACTGAAAACACGAGTCTAACTACAGCCACGGTACACCTCACCACCCCCAGCACACTTCCTAGAAGTTCACAATTACACACACCTCTATACACATTCACCACCCTCACCGCTACCACAATCCCCATGTTCACGGTCACTCCCACCACGATCCCCACTTTCATGGAGGTGTCACCCACCTCTGCACCTCTCCCATCCCCCATGTACCCCCAATCTCCCATCCCTCCACCTCCCCCCTCACCCGTCCCCAGTACTGCATTCACAACCCCCTTTCCCTTTCCCTACCCCTCTGCATTCAATACTATTCCTCTCGGTAACTTATTTAATAATATGCATCAATGCATGGCCCAACTCCAGCAACATTACCAACACTTGGACGACCAACATACAAGGCTCTTCCAACGCCACGAGGATCTCCAAGCAAGATGTAGGGATCTTGAAGAGCAGAAGCAGCAATTAGAACAGCAGCACGTGACATTACAGGAGCAATACGCACAATTAGAAGCCAACCCACCTCAAACAGATGATGAAGAACGACGACATATGGACGAGCTGCTCCATTCTCAGATCACGGAAAACCTGAAACTTCGACGGAACTTGGGCCTCCTCCGCAAGCATATGTCGACCGTGTTAGAAGAGAATAAGAGATTACAGAAACAGAACGAAGAAAACCTGGAAGCGGCCATGGAGGGTTCCCCACAAGAGATTGACCCAGAACGATTCAAGGCGATACCCTCTGAGAATATGCAGGTGGTGTTAGAAACTCATGCAGACTTAATGGAGGCCCATGCCGCTTTAGAAAAAGAAAGAGATGAGTTACGAAGACAGTTGGCCACTCGACAGACAGAACCCAGCCCGAGCATAACCGCAGAAGAAAAACCTGAAGAGGTCATTAAACTCCGGGCCGAACTTGAGGAATTACGCAGCAAGGTTATGCAATATGAGCGTCAGCCGTCCCCTCTGGTAGACCCCGAGCCTGACAACCTGGTGCCAATTGAGGTAGAAGAAACATTTGAGGATCCCTATGTACCAATGCCAACACCAGGCGGTAAGCGCACAGAACAGGGCATGGACACAATTGAGATCGAGGCACCGGAGTGGATGCAAAAGTTAGAGTAAGTAGCCACGACGCATGATGACAGGGTGGCCGTCCAAATCGCATTGATGTCAAAATTGGAAGAGGTGGTAATAAAATCTGATTATTTTCAGAATCTTTCACACCATAGGTGGATCGGCCCATCGGATGATCTGTATGTACCTTTTTGCGTGCTAATGGCGGATTATAATGCGGAGATCAAGCGCCACACCTCAAGGGAACCCACCTCTGCCACCCAATTTGCACCCGATGACATCCCAGAGAGTGCCAAGCAAGGGCATATCCGCCAACCAACATGGAGAATTCGACTGCTCGAAACCTACCCGGAAATGGTAAGAACATGGAACAACATGCCATTGTACATCAAATATAATCCATGTTATTGCCCTGTGTTTCGAAGGAGATCCTGGACGGAGTACACACATACAGTGCTGACGATTAAAGGATGTGAGAAGTGGCTAAATTATGTGTACTTCGCACCCCCTAAAGGCGCACCTACAATTGGCTATATGATTTCAACGATCCGACATTGGGGGATCCGTTTCAAGAATGTTCCTGATATCATGACTCAGATGTGCCTGAAAATTTTCGAACTTATGCTGGTCACCTTCAGGACCTTCAAAAATGTCAGGGAACCGCATCTCTCAGCACTAGGATTTAATGAAGGGAACCGAGACCTTGTATACGACATGAACACGACTCCATCGATCAATGTTGTGTATGCATGGCACGCTCGCATCAAATATCTACCGGCCTGCTTCAAACAAACGTTCGAAGAGATGTTTGTCACGGGATTCTGGGAATATCACTCCGAGATATTCATTCCCAGACCATCCCATCTCTTGCAGTTGTTTGCAGTGGAACAAGCTCTCCACTCCGAAAAGCTACGTATGCCACACCCAGAGGTTCCTGGGCCGGTAGACTGGGATGCTCTTCTGACAGATTTGGCCAAAGGTTTGCGAATTGCTGAACATCATTTAGCGCAGGACGTCGTCGAGTACTACATCCAAAAACCCTCTCAACGAGGGTCTGTCAGGGACGACAGACGCGAGAGAGGGGGGGGTGTTAGCAGTGGACAAGGGAGAGAAGGCCCAAGCAGACAAGGAAGTCAACGAAGATCTGGCAAGTAGGCCAACAATTTTCTTCAGGAAGAAGCACTTATGAACATTCACGCAGATTTAGCACTAAGGCAACCTTAATTTTTCAAAACCTCTACAACCATTAAAAGTGATTCTTATCACTAAATGCCATTGTAAATATCATTTCATCTTTTTCTAGCTCCATTTTGTGCAAGCCAAGGAGTCCTTGAGCTTGAGGAGCTTTAGAAGTATCTACCTGCCAATTTTCGTATTTTTTAGATATCGTTTGAGCCCTCAAATGGGCCCTGGAACCTAATTTTTAACTAGGCCGGACACTAGGTCTGGACAGGGCCAAAACTTAGCCAAAAACTATAAAAAGAGCTAGAGAGCTCATTTTTGGGGTTAGATTGTAATTGAAACGAACTTGTAAGAGCATTTTGAAAGTAATTGAAGAACTCCATTGATTCTCACTCTTTGTCTTGCCGTGTGTGCGCGTGTCTGTGTATGTGTGTGCATGCTAGTGTGCTTCTCACTCACGCACTTGTGCCGCCACTTGCTCGAGGTCTTCATACCATCCTCACGTCTTCCCGGATTGACATTAAAGGAGGTGCTACTCATCATTGAGCTACATCCATACATCATGGACTTCTTGCTTTCTCTTTGTGATCTCCTTAGTGCTTGATTTGAAGACTCAAGTATGTCTTCTAATTGCTTGAGTTTGGACTTGCCTCTTGACTTCCAAGCCTTGAGGTCAATCTGCTCTTCATCCTCTGAGTTGATGTCTTTTGCTAAGTGTTGATCTTCTTGAGTGAGGGTTGGAAAATCATTTTCCAAATCATATGGTAACCTCACTTTCCTACAATCATCTTCAAACCATGAATTATTCTCATCAAATTCTACATCCCTACTAACCACAAATGCCTTGTTAGTGGGATTTTATAGTCTATACTCCTTTTGATTTTGATCATACCCAATAAATATACATTTCTTAGCCTTAGGGTCAATCTTTCCTCTGATTTGTGATGGGATGTGTGCATAGGCAATGCACCCAAATATTTTGAAATGGTGCGATGAGGGTCTCATGCCATTCCATGCTTCATAGGGTGTCATACCATCTAGTGATTTGGATGGAAGTCTATTGAACAAGTAGGTGGTTGTGGAGATAGCCTCTGTACATAGATAATTAGGTAACTTCTTCTCATTTAACATAGACCTAGAAGCTTCAAAAATTAACTTGTTCCTCCACTCGGCCATTCCATTCGATTCAAGAGTGTATCTAGTTGATACTTCCCTCTTTATGCCTCTGTCTTGTGGAAATAGATCAAACTCATGTGAAAAATACTCACCAACTCCATCACATCTGGTCCTCTTCAAGCTCCTTCCTGTTTGATCTTCAACTAGTGCCAAGTATTTCTTGAAACATGTAAATACCTCATCTTCATGCTTCATGAAATAAATGATTGTGCACCTACTGTAATCATCAATAAATGACACATAGTACCTTGAACCTGAGATGGATAGATCTTTGCTAGGACCCCACACATCAGTGTGTACAGGCTCCAAATAGTCTTAATGGATGTATCCTTTCCTGTTGAATGGTTACATATGAGCTTTGTCGAATTGGCAAGCTCCACATTTATATATCATGTGTTGCTGGGTCACATTGGGAATGCCAATCATACTTTGATCCCTGCACATTTGCTTTAGAGTTCTTTCTCCTATGTGTCCTAGCCTTTTTTTGCCACATTTCTAACTCAAATAAATTTTGATCTCTATAACTAAATAGAGCTATGTTTCTTGTGTGTTCAATTTCGAATGTGAATAGTCTACCTAACTTCTCACCTTTGGCAATCCTTTTGAAGCCTTGTTGGGGGTCTTCAACATATGCTCCATGGTTAGTGAATCAGACTTGTAACCCTTTCTCTAGAATCTTCCCAACACTAATGAGGTTTTTGGTTATAGTAGGCACATATAGAACTTTGCTCAGAAGATTCATACTACCATCAGATGTTTTGAAATTTCCAATGTGCTTGACTGAATGTTTAATATCATCACTTTTTTGTACCTCATGCTTCCCTTTGGGTTCTTCAAGATCAGATAATAGAGCTACATTTCTAGCCACATGATTTGAACAACCTGAATCAATGTAGAAGATATGGTCATCACCATTACCTTGTTTGGATGTCATGTTCATGATGAGTAAAGAGTCTTCTTGGTCTTCAGTATAGTTATTGTAGTCCCTTCTTCCTCTGTGTTTTCCTTGATAATTATTGTTGTTGTAGCCTTGATTGTAGTTATGGTTGTAGTTGCCTCCACCATTGTTGTATCTGCCTCTGGATTGTCCATAGCTACCTCTATGGAAGCCTCTTCCCCTTTGATTCCTTGTATTTTGTAGAATTCTTTTGTAGTGTGGTTTTTAAGACCAGAAATGTTCTAGATGAGTTGTTATAGGGTCTCCCCCTACCTTGCTTTCCTCCTGTGCCCCTTCCTCTAGCACCTTTCCTCTTCCTGCATAATTAGCTTGAGAGATACTAGCCTCTTCTTCATGCTTCGTGCTTTTACCTTTATCCTTAGCTTTATTCTTATCTGTGTAAAGGGAAAAAGATTGGCTACCTCTTGAGCTGTCACCATTTCTATTGAGCTTATGTCTCGTGGGTGAAGAGTTTCCCCATCAAGGTGTTGAGATCAGGTATTTGCATATCCATGGAGAGATCCATTGTTGTCACGTGAAGGACTCCCACTTATCATCAGTTTTAATTCCATTGATGATCTACCTCACTATGTGCTCTTCCTCTATCTCTTCTCCGATGCGTGCAAGCTGGTTAGCCACATATTTCATTTTGGTTACATAATCAGCCACTCCTTGCTTTGGTTGTTTCTTTAGGGTTGTGAATTCCATCCACAACGATTCTTCCTAGCTCGTGTTTGAGGAGAAATATGATGAAAGCACTTCCCAAGTCTCTTGGGAGGTCTTGCAATTTCTAACATGTGGTAACAAGAAATCCGAGATTGAGTTTAGTAAGTACGACTTGGCAAGAGAATCCTTTGCACACCATGTGGTTAGCCTCTCTTGCTCTTCCTTTGTTGGTTGATGCTTGCTCCTGAAGATTGGCATTTCTTCATCTCTTCAGATGTATCCATATAGACTTCTCCCTTGAAGGTATGCTTGCATCCTTTGTGACCATGCTAAGTAGAGGTTCTTGTCAAAATTTTCAATGGAGGATGGAAATCCATCTCCCATCTTGATTGTTATTGCTCTGATAGCACTGTCGGAGGAGATGGTGGATAGTCACAAGAGATGAAGTGGTGTAGTTAGATCCTACTTCACACTCGCTAAGAATGCTGATTGGAGAGTGTAATAGGCCTCTTTGACTAATGAACACAAATAATCATATATGTAGCTTGAAAGATGATTCACTAATGGTAGGATCAAAATAGAAAGGTTGGAAGATAATCCAAGATCCAAAACTTGCTATTTTGGTTCATACACCTATTCAGTGTTTTGAACAATTCTCTGAGCACAACAACAATTGGGTAAATTCCTTTTGGGGAATTCTAATTAACTTATTAAGTTAATGATTATGAGCATTCTCATAAAAAATGATGGACTACATGTAGAGAAATGTGTTTAGCAATCCATAGCTCTGTCCTGACATTTATGGGTTGCTACAATTGTTAGACCAGTGAGCAATGTAATGCTAATATCTAATAATCTCGAGAAGCAATGCTAATGAAACTTTTTAGGATTATAGTAGACAATATGCTTATTCTATCATCCTTTAAATCATTGCAAATGATCAACTACACACAGACAACAAGCTCTCACAAGATCACTGTTCTGATGGAGTTATGAGAGAGAGGTGAGATGACAATGTAATGATCGTATATGTACTAAAACATTTACAAATACAATGTTATTGGCAATCAATCATTGCTCAATGTGTGAGTGGTGAGTGATCTATGAGGTGAGCTCCCACTTCACAATAAGTGTACATCAAAATGATCTTTGAACCTCAAGTTGCATGTGGGTCGTTTAGATCCTCCTTTTAAAATCATACTTGGAGCCAAGGTTTGAATTCAAATTCAAACTTCCACCTAAAAAGTAAATGCTAACATATAGGATAGATTCTCTCTTTTCTCAACAACCAATTGATATGTGATTTAGAGCTTCCTAACTCCTCATGGGTGTAGTCCAATTTTACAAGGATAAATGTGAAGTGATTTTACAAGAGGTAGATCATATGAAGCCTTTCAAGGGTTATGCCAAAAAGATAATCATAAGCTAGTTAACCAAGTATGTAGGCTTGGTTTGAATTGCACCAGGAATTTGCATGTGTAGTAGGTTATTTTTCAGCACCTTGCACAATATTCTATAGTCCTTTTGCGACCAATACATGATGGATCATATATGCCCATAGCAAGTACTTAGTGTCATCCAACTAGTCCTCAATAGCCAACATATGGACTACATCATAAAATATTTTGATATAGAAAAATGATTGTAATTTAAAAAGTTGAACAAAACTTGTGAAAAGGTGATGGACTATGCACAGAGATGAGTTGATGTTGCAACAAAATTGCTCTACACAAGCCAATGTGACTTCAGGGATGCTTAGTATACTTCCTTAGTTATTGAAATATGCACAAAGAACCATCAAGTCCTTTGGAACATCATTTTTCAATTTTTTGGATCAAAAAAGATAACTTCTATTTTTGCAAAGAATACAAAAACCTTTTATTTTGGGATGAGAAGGTAACAAAAATATGTTTAGAGCTCACAAATTGGTATCAATTGTCTAGAGAGATTTTGCATACATCTAATTGAAGTGTATAGTTAATTAAAGCAAGATGAATTTATATGAATCATAAAAAGAGAAATGAATCTAACAAGCATGGGGGGTCATCTCGACATTTTAAGAGCAAGATGATGTGTTGACATAGTCAACTTCACACACTTATATCTAGAGATGTACTAAACCAATGATGATAATACTTGATACATGGGTACTTGGAACCGCAATCTAACTAAGCCAAGTGAACATATGGCAATTGGATGCTTCCTTACACATAGAAAAATCAATGGAAAAAATTTATTGTGTACATCAAGGTATTGTACTAGTAGATAGGTAGTAAGTAATCAAGATGTATAAATCATAATGTGTATTAATATTTCACACATGATAGAGGGGAACTATGGAGGACTAATCTTACATGTCGAGAGCATAATGTAAGCTCAAATTATCAACTCAAACTCTCAAGAATATGTATGATATCCCATGAATAATAAGCAAAATTAGTTATACATGATTTTGAATTTGAAATTGGCAAGTCATTCACCTAAAAGTGATCTTAGACTTTATGGATAATTTAATCTTGATTCAAACTAACAATGTTTCATGGAATTAGCTTTTTATCATCAAGAGATTCCATCTCTCTTTAGATTTTACAAATAACCAATGTAAATACAATGAATTTTCACAAACATGCACTACAAGGAATACGGGCGTATAGCGACGGTTAAGGCGACAGAATTTCGTCGCTATAAAATTGCAACATGCATCGTAATTAGCATCGTGCATGGACTGCCGATTAAACGATGAAGCAAACAACATTTTTTGCGACTTGTGGCACGATGGGGCTGCGACGCTCCCATACAACATCGCAAACACAACGCTTTTAAATAGCATCGCATAAGCGATGCTTTCTTATGTCGCATAAGCGACACTAAAAACATGTCGCTTATGCGATGCCCGGTAGCATCGCTTACACGATGGTCTATTGACAGACAAAAATTAAAACGTTGGAGGCTCTTCGATCAACATTTTCACGCATCCGATCGAAGAGCTCTCCAACGTTCGCAATTCCGCTGCGCTTACGAGCTGAAGCAAGTATATGCACAATTGTTGTTTTGCCTAAGCTCTCTCTTATTGTCTCCCTCTATCTCTCTTTCTCTCTTTCTACATCTTTCTCTCTTTGAATTCTCTCTCTCTCTCTCTCTCTCTCTCTTCTTTCTCTCTTTATTGCAGGTTATTCAAGAAGCTAACCAAGCAAAAAGTATGGCTAACTATTGTAATTACAATTTCTATTCTTTGTATATCATTTGAATTGTGTTATTTTCATTAGATAGCATACTCACACTTATTGATATGCACTTATACACTTATACATGATGAAGATGCACTTTCACACATATACACATATATACATGCACATACACACACATATATACACACAGATACATGTGCACATACACTTAGACATACACACATATACACATGCATATGGACAAGCATTTCTACAACCACATAAAAAGACTTACATGCATGCATTATTGCATATATATATATATATATATATATATATATATATATATATATATATATATATATATATATATATATATATATATATATATATATATATATATATATATATATATACACTCACACACACATACACACATTAACATATATGCAAATACATGTATATGCACATCCACATGCATGCACATTCACATGCATGCACATGGATGCAAATGGAAATGCATCCACATACACATGCATGTGGAATACATATACACATGCATATACATACATTATACATACATTATACACATATATACACATATATATGCACATACGTACACACACATATACACGTGCACACACACATGCACATACCTACATATACACATATACATGCACATACACACATATACACATAGAGTTACACATATACATGCACATACATATACACACATATACACATGTACATGCACATACTCATACACACATATACACTTACACATGCACATGCACATACTCATACACACATATACACTTACACATGCACATGCACATACATACATATACATACACATACACATGCACATACATACATATACACACACACATACATATACACTTAGGTACACACATATGAATGAATTATATAATTAAAGTATTAAAACACATATACACATGCACACACACATGCACATACCTACATATACACATATACATGCACATACACACATATACACTTAGAGTTAACATATACATGCACATACATATACACACACATACACATGCACATGCACATACTCATACACACATATACACTTATACATGCACATGCACATACATACATATACACACACATACACATGCACATACATACATATACACACACATACATATACACTTAGGTGCACACATATGAATGAATTATCTAATTAAAGTATTAAAACACATATACACACGCACACACACATGCACATACCTACATATACACATATACATGCACATACACACATATACACATAGAGTTACACATATACATGCACATACATATACACACACATACACACATGCACATACTCATACACACATATACACTTACACATGCACATGCACATACATACATATACACACACATACACATGCACATACATACATATACACTACATACATATACACTTAGGTACACACATATGAATGCATTATATAATTAAAGTATTAAAACACATGCTTAATATAAACAATAATAACAATCAATAGAACAAACAATATCTCCTGTTAATTTAATCTCAAATAGAAAAAAAAATGAGAATACATACACATATATACACACACATACACATACACATACCCACATACACATATACATGCAAACATATACGCATACATATATGTATACATATACACATATAGATGCATATAACATAAACACACATATACATATCCACATATATACGTACACACACATGCATGCATATACACTCATTCATACAAAATACATGCATTTATCCCACACTAATGTGTAGTTGTGTATATGTGAATATGTGTGTATGTGTAAATGTGTATATGTGAATATGTGTGTATGTGTAAATATGTATATGTGAATTTTTTGTGTATGTAGATGATTATTAACATTAAATACCATTATTTGTAGATTCTGATCAATCAGATGGAACTCCACCACCGTCTCCTCATCGTGCAACGACTTTATACTGTAAGTATACCAAACATTTAATTTTAAATATATTTGATGGATACATAACTTATAACTTTTTTTGTTTCTTATTATGTGCAGATTCTGATCAATCAGAGGGTACTCCACCACCTCCTACCCATGCAACGACTTCACATGTGTCCTCCGATAGGAATTATGATGAATTTTACTATGAAGAGCATATTATATGTTGGTGTAACTCTTGTTATGGCACGTATCGAAGACCACGATTGGAATGTATTGAACATGAGGCAGAGTATGGTACTTTTGAGCGTGCACCATCACCTGGTCAACGTGATAATGCTTGGGTATGTATTTTCTATGTATATTAATGTCATTATTTTATTTAAAAACCATATATAAAATCAAATTACTGTTGATATACAAGAATACTTGCTCCATGATGATGATGATGATAATTTTTCTCATAATGTTAATATACCTCGTACACATCATGGACTTGTTGTTCATCAATTACAAGTAGAGGTTTCTAGAAATCCTCTACCTTCTGGTTTAGAGAATGAAACAGCTGGAGATTATCCATTGCCAGCTCGTGATCGTTCTTTAGTACAAACATATGATAGAAGAAGATATGGAGGATGGAATAGAGGACCACTTCCTTTAGATGGAGAGGTTTTCAAATTTTGGGGTAATCGCTATATGATTGCTCCATACACTATTACTAATGCTGGTCGTGGTCTCTTTATTGTAGAGGATTTGTATGTGCCTCCGAACTCTAAAGTCACTCTTATGTCATTTTGTGGTCCTATATATGGATGGGGAGATTGGCATCGACTTTCACATTATGTTCAAAGCATGAGTACTTATGGAATATGCTTGAACGTAGCATCCCTTACTAGTAGAAGGATTTTACATGCAGAAAATGAAAGATTATATATTGATGGAAGACCTTACACACATGGAAATATAGCAAGTTTAATAAATAGTATTCGAGGGTTACATAATAGTTAAAGGACTAATTGCACATTTGAGGAGCGTGAAAAAAGTCATGAATCACCATACATGAGTAGAGATGTATCAAGATACATAGTTGTCAATGCTATTACTACATTACATGCCGGTGATGAACTATTAGTGAATTATGGATGGCGTAGACCTCCAAGAGCACCTTTTAGCTAGAGAGAATAAAAATTTTCTATCCATATTTAATAAGTTATATACTTAATTTCATATTTAAAGTTTAGTTTTTATTCATTTATGGAATACTAATGAAATTTATTTATATGTGTAGATTCTAACATATGATGTTGATGATATTCCTCCACAACATTCACAATTACCAGTAAGACCTCATTTATCAGAAGCTTCCATGAGGAGGCTACGAAAAACTAATCCTGTGCAAGATTTGTGTGACAATGATGAAGATGATGGCATGGAAGATTTTATTGAGGATTGATATCAAAATGACAGTGAGAGCATTGATATTTCTAAAAATGAGAAATATCTTCGAGAGGAATGTCTAAAGCATGTATATGAAGGAAGTCGTTTGACACGACTAAGTGCGAGCTTACTTATTCTCAACCTTCAAAATCGTTTTGGATGGAGTAATGTATCTGTTTCGACACTATTAAGGTATAAATTTCAATTTTCTATCTATTTATATATATATGCATATATATATATATATATATATATATATATATATATATATATATATATATATATATATATATATATATATATATATATATATATATATATATATATATATATATATATATATATATATATGCAATTTTTATTCTTACTTTAGATAAGGTAAGAACAAGAACTTGAATTGAATGGACACTTTTTTTTTTAATATAAAGGAAGTTCGGCAATAGCCTACTCTCCGGGACTTGAATTAAATTAAGAAACAAAGGTACAATAGAAGGGGACTAGTGCCCACGGGACCCCCCAAATCCCACAAAGCAGGGGAAGCTTGAGTGAAACCTAGGTTGCATTACAGAGAAGGTTAATCACCCTCTCATCGCCCTCATGCGGGGCCCACTTGGGTTTGAGCTTGTTGTTGATCAAAAGGAGGACTTGATGGTGCCTGAAGGGGGGGGATTTCTTACTGTTAACAATCCTTTGCCCAGGAGGAATAGTGATTTCTCGGTCGACCAATCCCTGGGGGGATCGCCGAAGTTGAGAGC
This sequence comes from Ceratopteris richardii, assembly GCA_020310875.1. Lineage (NCBI taxonomy): Eukaryota > Viridiplantae > Streptophyta > Polypodiopsida > Polypodiales > Pteridaceae > Ceratopteris > Ceratopteris richardii. Next base: position 66,137,292 of record CM035412.1, read on the forward strand.
ACACCTCTCCCGCCAAATTTTCCACAAGACTTCCCCTCTGATGGCGTTCCAGAGGGTCGCAGAGCAGCCGATCGCTTCTCCCAAAAGGACTTGTTTCCAACTAAGCTGTTTTTGAAGTCTGATTTTCATTCCAACCGTCTGCCAGATTTTGTAGGAGTTGGGGCAGGTAAGGAAGATGTGTGGGACGTCTTCGATAGCCCGGTGGCAGCGTTTGCACCAAGGAGGAATCCCACAAAGTTTACTAGCCTTATGGTTGGTCCAAATTCCTCGATGAAGAATTTGCCATAAGAGGATAGACTTCTTAGTCTCTATAAGGGGGTGCCAGATACTCATGAATTTCATGTCCCATCGAAGCCGCGTCCAAGACAGGGACCACTTCTTGTTGAGGCTGATCTGGTGGTCAGCCGTTTCTTTGATGCTCGGGATTTTGAGAAGGCTATTTCCATTGTGCCATTTGAGACCGAGCGAGTTCGGTGTGTCGTGTCCCATGAGAAGGCGAGTCTTGTGACGATCCCATGCGAGGCATCGGCTTTGCAAAGTGTTCCATTCTTCGTAGGAGATATTCATGCAAGGGTCAATATCCTCGAAGTTGATCCAGCTGTGGGTGTCATGTTTCCAGAGGTGTTTCCATTTTTTGAATCCTTTGTTCCATAACCTCTTGGCATTTTGGATGTTCCACGACTCCACACTCCGGATGCCGTGTATCGGAAACCAGATAGAGTCGTTTTGTCTGATTCCGGCCGCCCACTTCCAGTCCTCATTAATTCTTGTGAAGCTTTTGACTTTATTCCAGCCCTTCCAAAGGGAGCACACGAGATTGGAGCCTTTCGGGAAGACGGGGATCGGGGAGAATAGCAGGGTCATGATGTCAAGATTCTTCCAGTTTGGGAACCCCATGAGAGCCAAATCATTCTTGTTTCTAAAGATCAGCTTGGCCCACGAGGCCTCCCTATTGCACCAAGCCTTAATCATCCATTTGGCGGCCAGTTTGTTAGCCATACACCCAATGTCCAGGATGCCGAGCCCCCCGCTGTCTCTAGGGCTAGTGCAGATGGTCCATTTGATTTTAGGCACCCCCCTTCTGTTAATGCATCTTTCAAAATATTTGTGAAAAATTTGATTGTTTGGATGGCAGGATACGATTGTTTGTTTTGGAGGATATGAAGTATGTACCTTCATTGAATGGTTTGTCGGTTCTATCATATGTTCGGTTTGAAAGTGTGAGAAGCGGATTTATAATTGCTATTCAAAGAATTTGGCACTGTTTATAGGCCATACAATGGTGACCTGGATGAATCGCATGCATAGAGGGTACTCAAGATAGAGCAATCTAATTATAATGGACTAGTGCCAGCAGGATTCCTAGGGTATGCAGTAAACCTCTTGCATGTCAATGATGAGCATCTGAACTTTAGGATACAAAGTGGAAATCATGGTGGCTTGAGAGGATCACTTTTATAGAGCTTGTTCAAAAAACTTCAGTGTCATAAACGTGAAGTTCTTTGAACAAGCTGTATAAAAGTGATCCTCTCAAGCCACCATGATTTCCGCTTTGTATCCTAAAGTTCAGATGCTCATCATTGACATGCAAGAGGTTTACTGCAAAACAAAAGATTTAGATGTAATCTCGATAATAATGAGATTACAGATATATCTTCTTTCATGGATTGACTATATAGTCGTTTGCAACGTGCCAACGCAAATAATGAAGAAATCTCAGATGAGCAAAGAGAGTTAATGATAGGTTGTGAACGAAAGGTAATTTTATTAAAATAATATTTTATTTTTTCATATATGTATGTTAGTTTCTATTTACTAACTCAATTTATTTTGCAGGCTCGAATGTTCACTAATATGTGGGCTTTTGGACAGCAGATTAGAATCAAAGCCATTGATTGTTTACGTAAAACAGAGGATTCTAGTATTGTTGCTTCTTTCAAGCAACTATCATGTGCTAGCTCAAAAGACACGAACCTTATAGATAGTGAACTTGGTTACGTAGGAACTATTGTTGGTATCTACGAAATTTCATTTCGTACATTCAAACACGTAGAAAAAAGTTTATATTTTTTTTATAGATTATTTTTTTAAGCACCTAATAATGGGTTTTTGTTGTTATATATTTTGATAGGTCATTTTGAAGGTTGACTAGTTTCGAGCTGAGTATAAGGGTAGTAATTCCACATTAAGAAAAGAATTATCTTGGTTTTGGGCAATTGATTCTTCCAAGGTAATGCGATCTACTAAAGAACCATATATTCTTCCTAGGCATATTGAACAAGCTTTTCTTTATAAAAACCCAGATGCTCATCCTTGGTGGCAAGTCATTCATGTGCAACCTAGAGGTAGGTCATTGTTTGAACAATTTATTGTTAGAGAGATCGAAGAAAGTCCTCTTGATGATTCAGCATCAAATACTGATACATCAACATCTGAAATAGAAATTAGAATCATTATACGTGATAATGATACTAATCTTTTTGATGAAGAGGATAATTCTCTACATGCTGATTCTACTGATGAGGAAGAGGAATTACTAGAAATAGATATTAATCCATCAATAGATGATGTGATTCATGAGAACATAGATTTAACAATAGAAGAAATAAATGAAATCAATAAGGATAATGAAGATGAGACTATATTGATGTCTTACCAAAATGATGGAAATAATGAAAACATATGAGCAGATTAGATAGTAAATTCTACTCTAGTTATCGATCAATAACTTGAAGCTTCTGAATGGATACATATGATTATGCATGTGTATGTGTATGTGAGTATGTGTACGTGTATGTGAGTATGTGTATGTGTCTATGCGTATTCATTTTATGTGTGTAACTGCATGCATGTGTATGTGTGTGTAAAAATGTGCATGTATGTGTGTGTATGTATAAATGTGCATGTATGTGTATATGTGTGTAAATATGCATGTATGATGTATATGTGTGTGTATGCATGTATTTATACCTCTAGTCTCACTCTTTTCTCTCTCTCTCTCTCATATACATACATACATGCATAAACACACATACTCATATCCACATATATATACATAAAAGCAATGCATACCATGCATGATCGCGACGATGAGCCATAAGTGTCCGCATCTCTTTTAGACACCACTTAAGCGACCATCCTGTCCCAAACTCTGTCTCAAGTGAACTAAGTATGTATTTTTATCCCTCTCATCATGCTCACTACAAAAATAAAAAACATAATGTGAATAAAACAAGATATTTATTTCAATTTATATGTAAAATTTTTACTTACTTCCACAGTAAGTGGACAAAGCGCAGGTAAGAGTCGCATAGTGCCTGCATTCTTCTCTTGAACTCCAATCCATTCCCTATTTACACAATGTTCCCCTCTGGCTCTATATCACACTCTAGTCCTAAAGTGCCTATGCATGTCCTCATAGGCAACTCTGCTCTGCTATCACGATTTGGAGGTGGTATAGATGTCCTGAAAATAGATAAATAAAAATATGTGTTATAATATCATTAAAAGTTTATGAAAAAAAAAACATACCTATGAGCAGATAGCTCTCTTCCTGCATGTGGAGCCGCAGAAGAGCCCTCGTCTAATCGTTGGGTAAGCATCTGGATCGTACAGTCCAACTCCTCATCACACATCTCTGAGTAATCACGCATGATGGCCCCTAGAGTATCAGACGGAACTCTTGCTCTCATAAGACTTTTTATGAGAGTGAGTTTCGCCTTTCTCTCTCTACTGGGATTCATAATACCTAATATATAAAACAAAATGGTTAGAAATCAATATATATACGTGTACATATGTACGTGTGTATGCATTAAGTATGTGTATGTATGCATGTGTGTGTATGTATGTGCATGTATGTGTGTGTGTATGTGTGTATGCATGTGTATGTGTGTGTATGCATCATTATGTGTGTATGTGTCTATGTGTGTATGTGTGTGTATATGTGTGTGTCTGTGTGTGTGTCTATGTGTATGTGTGTGCATCTATGAGTGTGTATGTGTTTATGTGTGTGTATGTGTCTATGTGTGTGTATGTGTCTATGCGTGTATGTGTATGCATGTATGTATGCATATGTGTGTGTATGTGTGTGTATGCATTATGTATGCATATGTATATGTATGCATTATGTATGTGTATGTATGCATGTGTGTATGTATGTATGTATGTATGTATGTATGTATGCATATGCATTATGCATGTATATATATGCATGTATGTGTATGTGTGAGTATGTCTTTCTATGTGTGTGTGTATGCATATATGTGTGTGTGTATGCATATATGTGTGTATATGTGTATGTGTGTTTCTATGTGTGTATGCATGTGTATGTGTGTGTATGCATCATTATGTGTGTATGTGTCTATGTGTGTTTGTGTGTGTATGTGTGTGTGTGTGTGTGTGTCTATGTGTATGTGTGTGTCTATGAGTGTGTATGTGTTTATGTGTATGTATGTATCTATGTGTGTGTATGCGTCTATGTGTGTATGTGTATGCATGTATGTATGGATATGTGTGTGTATGCATGTGTATGTGTGTGTATGCATCATTATGTGTGTATGTGTCTATGTGTGTGTGTATATATGTGTGTGTGTGTCTATGTGTATGTGTCTGTGTCTATGAGTGTGTATGTGTTTATGTGTATGTCACTCTAGCACAATGGTGAGTACCAACGTGAGGAGATACACCTCATAAATGTCAATCCGTGGAGACGTGAGGACCGGTATGAAGACCGCGAGCAAGTGATGGCACAAGTGCGTGAGTGAAAACACACAAGCATGCACACACATACACACACACACGGGCACAAGGTAAGGGCAAAGAGTGGAACAATGGAAAGCTTCGATTACCAAAGAGCTCTCTTACAAAACTGAAATCTACAACAAGCCAACCTCAAAAATGAGCTCTCCAGCCCTTTTTATAGTTTTTGAGTGGTTTTGGCCCTGTCCAGACCTAGTGTCCGGCCTAGTTAAAAATAAGGTTCCAGGGCTTATTTGGGGGCTCAAACGGAGTCTAAAAATTATGAAAATTGGTAGGATGGTAGATCTAATACTCCTCAAGCTCGAGGACTCCTCGGCTTGAACAAAATGGAGTTACAAAAATGGAAAATGGTATTTACAATGGTTTTTAGTGATAAAAATCACTATTTTTGTAGGGATTTCTTCTGAAAATTTGACAGGTGCTTCTTGGAGCTCCCTACTTGCTCCTTCTTCTTGTGTGTCTACTTCCTTGATGGGCTTCCATGCTATGTCCTTGACCTTGAGCTTCAACACTCCCCCCCCTCTTGAGTCTGTCGTCCCTGACAGACCCTTGTTGTCGTGGTTGTTCCATGTAGTACATTGAGAGGTAGTGTCCGTTACGTTCAACAGGGGCGATCCCTCTTCCCAATGTATCCTGGTCATTTGTCTGGGTCTTCACTTTGCCACTATTATCTCTTGCAGTTTGTAGTCCCTTTGTACGTACTTCTGCCTTATACTCCATCCGGGTGGTGCATTTGTAAGTTTTCCAAAACTGCTAGCTGCTCAAAGGAGGTGGTCAATGTTGATTGGGAGCAACTCTCGGTGGTGGATGGCTTCCTTGCTCTTGTTGTTGTCATCTTGATGTCGTCTCGTTCTTCCAAAGACGGCTTTTCATAGTTTTCATGCCAAGTACTTGTAACCCATAATGAATGGTGGGTAAGTGCATTAGTGCATGGGTTGAACAAAATATGTGCCTTGTGCATGGCCTTGTAATGTGGCCCTACATATGCGTACTTGGAAAATGCATGGCAAGAAGTATGGTGCAAGAGATTGAGTCTTGAGCTAAGTGCTCAAGGGTATGCTGACGAAGAGGTTTCCTAATCTATCATGGTTATAGTGTTGTTGAAACATACACATCTTACCATGGTGAAGGGTCCGTTGATCTTCATCTCTTCGTGTTGTGGTTCCCTCATGGTGTTTGACCGTCGGCTTGTCCTTTTTGTTGAGGGATGTCCTTGCTGGAAGTTCGCTGATGAGCATTTTCAAGCACATAGTCTTCTCTCTTTTTTTTTTTTCTTTTTTTTCTTTTTTTTTTTGGAACAATGGTGGCCGCAAACAAGAAGAAAGAGGTAGTATCAATAACATATTTTGCCTGTGAAAATTGTGTCTCATGTGCCTGGGATTTCTCAATTGTGTCTATGCACGGCCCTGTAAGGTGGCCCTATATTGATGCATACTTTGGAAATGCATGACCTGAATGGTGCAAACGACAAGGTTATGCCAAAGGCACATGGTTGCTGTTGGTCGAGGCTTTTGATGTTACTTGTATACTTGATGAATTCTTTGATTGGAGGTGTCTATCGGATCTCGAAATGATGTAATCCTCCGGATTGGAACCCATTTTGGAATAGGGTTTGGTACTGTAGAGATCACCTCAGGCCAGTTCTTCTTTGGATGCAGTCCAAACTTTGGTATCCAGTGTGGTTGGCCCCTTGGTTCTGTGGATGTTGCTTGTGCTTTTGGCTTCCAAACCCATATCCTGGGTGAGTGCCTACCTTTTTTTGTAGAAGGGTTGAGTTTAGCTTCTTTTGGTCTTTGTGCTCTGTTCTTACCCTTTGCTTTCCTTGGCTTCTTTGTTGAGGCCTTTCGCATGGCGGGGAGCATAGGTCTTTGTACGTGTAAGAGCTTCTTGGGTACCCACATCTGTAATCGCCCTTGTTGAGCTGTAGCTAATTTTTTAGGCACCCAAATTTGTACCTGATTGTGGTCTGCCTTCATTGATAGCTTCGGTACCCAAATTTGATGGATTCTTTGTGCTTGACCCTGTCGTAGGTGCTTGGTCCTTCTGTTGTCATGGTTGATCTGGTTGGGTGGGAGTCTTTGAGGTAACATCGATGGTGGTACTCCTTTCTTTACCCAGATCTGTGTCATGCCCAACACTTCTTTCCTCTTGAAGGCTCTTTGTCTATTTGATAGACTGGCTGTCTTGCACTGTTTTGCTTGCTTCTGAGGTTGAACTACCGTGGACGCCTTACTCTTGGAAAAACAATAAGAAGGTTCAGCTTGCCTTTGCGACTGTCCTTCCGTGATTGCATCCGTCTGGATCATAGAGCTTTTGACATCTACGACATCTTGTTCGAGAAGATTAGCCTTAGAGGAACAAAGAGAGTGTGTGGTGTCAATTTCAGTGGATATGCGATTCTCCAATTCTAATGTAATGCATTGATCATATACCCAAACTTGAAGAAGTTGACTTCTTAGGTTCAAGTTGACAGCATGGTCGTAAATCCAATCTTGACCCAAGACAAGTGGTTCTGTGAGGTCCTCATCATGACACACTAGCATTTTGACTTTTATTGGAACATCTTGAAGGTAGATGGGAAGTTCCACCTTGCCCAAACAGGGTGTTTCCACGCCTCCTAATCCTATGAGATAGGCTTCTATGGGCTTGATGTCCAAATGCAGGTCTTGGCAGTATGAAAGTCGAACTGCACTAGTTGCTGCTCCTGAGTCAACCAATGCTCTCACAGTCCTTACACTCTTTCCTTGTCCTACCTCTATAGTCACAAAGGGCCGTCGATCAATTATTCGAGAAGTAGTTATGCCCGATTTTTGGCACATGTCCATGTGATATTTTGGAGCTTTTGTGTTGACATCTAGGCCTAGCCGCCGTAACTTATTTCTTCTGATGCGCTCTCTAGCCTCTGCTTGTGCTTCTTCTCTAACCCTTAACTCTTCTTCTTTTCGCTTCTTAGCAGTGTTGAGTCTCATGAGCATTTCCTCTGTAAGAGGTTCTTGATATAACTTGACTCGACAACCACTTATATAGTTTGGTAAGATATCACCTTCTAAAGTGGCCAATTGAACTGCACCACTAGTGGAGAGTCTATTAATGATCATGGGTCCATATCCTCGTTTCTCCAATTTTCGGGCATGTTGCTTTAGCGTATAAACCAGCACTAGATCTCCTTCCTTCAATCCTTTATCCTTTACATGGGCATCAAAGTATGCCTTTTGCCTTTTCTTTGCAGCATAAATGCCTGCTGCTGCCCGTAGCCTCGTCTCACCTAAGCGTTCTAGATCAAAGATCCTGGAAGACAACTCATGTCCATTCCACTCATGCTCTTGTGCTACTTTCAAGGCAGGGATTAGGAAGTCTAATGGTAGCACGGCATTCTGTCCAAAGACCATCTGAAATGGGGTAGCATTGAGTACCGTTTTGTAGGCAACTCGGTATGCCCAAACAGCATGATGAAGTTGTTTATCCCAATCAGAGCGTTTATTATTTACAAGTTTCGTCAATACGTTACATAGGATCTTATTCGTGCTCTCGGCTTGTCCGTTGGCTTGTGGGTGATAAGGGGCAGACTTCTTGTGTATCACCATGAATTCTTGAAGGAGATGTTCAATGACCTCATTCAAGAAGTGCGTACCTCTATCACTAACCAACTCTATTGGTAACCCATATCTAGTGAACACATTTTCGAATAAGAACTTAGCCGTCGTTTGAGCATCATTCTTTGTCGTGGATTTTACTTCCACCCACTTTGTAAGGTAATCTGTGGCTACAATAATGTATTCTGCATGGGAGTTTCTAGCTGGGGGGTTAATAGGACCAACAAAGTCTATGCCCCACTTCGAGAATGCGCGTCCTCCCATCATTGGCCTTAAAGGCATCTCGTCTTTTCTTATCGGATATTGGGCACGTTGGCATGTGTCACATTTCTTCACATAAGTATGTGCATCCATATGAAGAGTGGGCCACCAAAGTCTTGAGAATAAAATGGTCTTAATTACTCTGTCAGGCCCAAAGTGTCCACCTGCAGCACCGCTGTGTGCAGTTTCTAAGACTTTCAAATAGTCTGATTCATGAACGCACAGTCTTAGGTAACCATCCTTGCCTCTTCGATATAGGTTGTCTCCTACTAAGGCATAGTATTGAGCCTCTTGCTCCATGCTCCGTTTTCTTGCAAGACTAGCCTGATTGGGTAATGTTCCCGATCTCATGAACTCAACCAATGGAGCACTCCAATCTGGGATTAATGACACATGATAAAGAGTGGCATGCTCCACTGGGGGTCTCTTCTGGCACACTGGACAATTTTGGATCCACTCCTGTATTTCTTTGTCCATGCTAGGCCAATACACTCCTAAACGTTTTAGATTCTGCAATGTTCGTTGTTTAGAGTAGTGATTTCCTAGCAGTCCCTCATGGGCTTGTTGCATCCAACTAGTATGTTCGTCATCCTCAACACAACAAGCTAATACGCCCTCGGTATCTTGCTTGTACATACTTCCGGCCAATATTTGATACTTTTGTGATTTTACAATTTCTTCTTTGCTTGTTTTCACATTTTTATTTGCAGGTCCGAAGGTTAGGACTGGCACCAACTTATTTGCCCATTTAGGAACAACTTCTAAATTGAACAGATAAGCATCGGGCAATTCATCAGACACTCCTTGCGGTGGCTCTCCTGAAGTGATACGAGAAAGATGGTCTGCCCTAAGATGGGTTCTACCTTTCCTGACAACAACTTCAAAGTCGTATTCCATTAGTAAGAGGAACCATCTTACTAAGCGGCCTGTATTGCAAGGTTTATTGACCAAATATAGTAAAGCTTGATGATCAGTGAAAAACTTGAACTTATTGGCCAATAGATAGTGTCTAAACTTCTTCACGGCATATACCATACCTAAGCCTTCTCTCTCCGTTGTGGTATAATTTCGTTCAGCTGCATTTAATTGCCTACTAGCATATGCTATCGGCAAATCTAGGTTTCCTTCACCTGTGGGTTGTGCTAGCACACATCCTATTGCATGATTGGAGGCATCTACATGGACATGAAAGGGTTTGCTCCATTCCGGAGTAGTCAATATTGGTGCTGTGCACAAACGTCTTTTCAGCTCGTTGAAGGAATTCTCGCATTCCTCGTTCCACTCAAAATTTGTTAACAACCCATAAAGAGGTTTAGCTATGATGGCATACATGTGGATAAACCTACGGTAATATCCACAATGGCCCATAAAGGCCTGTACCTCTTTAACATTTCTTGGTCTTGGCAACTCTGCTATCACTCTTACCTTGTCTTCATCTGTTGAAATTCCATTCTTAGAAACAATGTGACCTAAGATTTTACCTTGTCGTACCATGAACACACACTTCTCTGGGTTCAGACAAACTCGATAATCTCTACACTTGTTGAAGATTTGTCTGAGCTCAGGGATGTGGTAACTTCTCTGTTGGGAATGCGCACATAAATCATCCACATATACTTCTAAGCTCTTCCGCAAGAACTCCTTGAAGACATGACACATGAGCCTTTGGAATGTTGCAGGTGCATTGGTGAGCCCAAATGGCATCACACGAAATGCAAAGATTCCCCATTCTGTGGCAAAGGCCGTTTTGTGTTGATCTTCGGGGGCAATGGCTACTTGGTTGTAACCTGAAAATCCATCAAGGAAGCTATAAACTTCCTTGCCTGCAACACGCTCCAATAGATGTTCGGTGATTGGAAGTGGATAACTATCTCTGATCGTTGCGGCATTAACTTTTTTAAGGTTAATGCACACTCGCAATTTCCCATTCTTCTTGGGCACCACCACAATGGGGGACACCCATTCAGTGTGCTCAATCTCATAGATGAATCCAGCTTCAATCAGCCTGTCAATTTCCTCCTTTATTTTGGCTGCATAATTGTCATTATATGTGTAGGGCTTTTGTTTAGTGGGCTTGGCATCAGTGGTCATCGGAATCGTATGAGAGCAAATCTTTGGATCTACTCCTTTCAAGTCTCTATAGTGCCATGCGAATACATCCCTATATTCCCTTAATAGAGCTACAAGCTCTGCTTCTTCTTTTGCACTTAGGTCATCTCCTATGTACGTACATCGTTCTTCGTTCCCTTCAATGGTCACTACAATTTTTTTGGTCTTTTCCTTATTGTCATATGCTTCTCCTATGATGGCCTCTCTCTTAGGCATTCGTACCAAAATTTTTTGATCTTCCACTTCATATTTCTTGAAATTTTCTGGTACTTCAAACAATGATTCTTCCTCTTCTTGTTTCACTGCTTTTCTTTTCTTTTTCTTTTGACCTCCTTCACTTCCTTTCTTTGAATTTATCGTTTTAATACTTGTGAGGGGTTCTTCTTCTTTTTGGGTTAACACTCCTATATCTTCTAAATAGTGTTCCTCTGAGTCAAAGTAAGTATCCATCACAATGGATTCTAGATCATTGTCATTCTCTTCTTCTTCTATGAACTCACTAGGATCACACTCTTCCAACAAGGGCTAACTCATGAACACTGAAATATCATAACCCTCCTCATCACAATGAGGTGTCCATTGTTCTTCATTGACTGCAATGTCCATGGTAGCTAAGATTTCTGCCCAACCATGAGGCTCAAATTCCTCATCTAGAAATATCATCGGTGTATAGGCTGGGTCTTTTATTGGTCTATTTCCTGGGGAAGTTCCTTCTCTCGCTTTTAGGCGCTTTTCCTCTTCCTCTGCGACTTTGCACATCCACAAGTGAGTATCTTCATGCAGCCATGATGGATCAGGTGAACTTCCAGAATGCACGGAGATAGAATCTTCTTTCGCTTTGTGGATAGGATTCCACTGTAGGGGTGGTACATCTCTGAAGGTGTAATCCTTCAAATTGACCTTGGTGGTGACCCCTAAGTGCTGTAAGTACAAGGAGTTGGTTCCCCAGTCCTGTACTATTTGCAATTGTCGTAGGAAGGGTCTTCCTAGGATCATCTCGTAGACATTATTTTTCTCAAAGTCACATATAGCAAATGTATGTTCAAACTCTACACCACAAGTGGTTAGAGTTATCCCTTCAAGCAATCCTAGAGGTCTTTCAAAATGACCATCTGCCATTTGAAGCTTCATTCTAGTTGGTCTTAATGTGGGTTTGCCCCATCGCTTCCACAAGGAGGTGGTCGCAATAGCAACACCAGCACCCGAATCCGAATCCACAATTGCTTTGGTTGTGTAACCTTGATAGGTGATCGGAAGATAAGTGTTACCTTCTTCACCTTCGCTCATGTCTCCTATCTTGTCGAGAGGTATCTCTGGTACTTTTTGCTTAGAGCCTACTTTTGGTGTATTGGATTCAAGTTCTGGAACCTGATCCTTCACATGATTCCAGAGCTCCGGTTTTGCCTTGAGCAGCTCCTCTACAGTGAGATGACATTGAACCTTAGTGTTCTTCACAACATCAGTGTTCCTGGGAATCACTGAGTCTTCATTTCTCACCAATATTGTGGGAGCTCTGATATGGAGAGATTCAGATTCCCATGGGCCTGTGAAATGAGGCAACTCTTGTAAAGAATTAGATTCAAAATCTAATCTCTCATCCTCTTGTTGCTCTGTTTGATCTCCATAGATAGACGGAATGTCTTGGGGAAATTGATCATGAAGATCATCAATCTCAGGAATAGGAGGGGAATCACCCTTCTCCTTGGCCCATTTCTCTTCTTGTATTTCCCGCAAGAACTCTTGAGAGTATTGTTGAATTGAAGGAGGTATTCCAGCATCCGTGGAATTAGGAACATAAGCTCCCATTGGTGGTGAGCTTCCTCTTTCAATAACTGGTTGAGCCTGTGGAGGTAAAGAAACTTGTGGTTTGTTTACCAACTGCTCTAATCTTTCTAGTAAGCCTTGGAAATGCAAATCCGGTTTGACAGAGTTTGTTTGATTGAACTTTTGACTAGTCTCAAGTATAGCTTGAGCTTGCTCTACCATTTTCATGCACATTTTCATCCGTTCAATCTCTAAATCTGCTCTAGGGTAACTCTTGTCTAAGTTTGCAGTTGTTGGCCCTTCTTGAAGACGAGCCTGGTAGGCCTTGAACATCATGTCCAAGCCTTCTGGGGTTGGATCTGCAAGAACAGACCCTGGTTGTGGGTTATTTACAATGGGTGGTGGGGTGGAATGAGGTGGAGTGGATGGAGCTTCGGCATGCGAGGGGCTTTGAGATGCAATGTCTTCTATTTTTGTTTTGGTATCCCTTAGGCTTTCTTCTAGCTCGGATAGCTTTTTGTTCCACTTGCGATTAGCCTTCTCTCTGGTATCCTTCCATGTTCTTGGTTTCCTCTTACTAGGTTCTCCTGCCTCACTTGACTCCGATTGCTCAGATGGTTTTGCTTGTTGTGCAGCCTGTGCCCTAGTAACTGCCTGTACAGGAGCCACATTATTGCTACTTGAACTTGAATCTGCCACCAAGCCTACCACGTTGATGGGTGTGACCTTGGGTGCACTAGAGGGATTCCTGGGACACTCTCTAGGAAGGTGTTCCTTGCCACACTCAGGACAAAAGCCTTGTATTGTGATGTTCTGTCCTGATCCCAGAGCTGGTTGGTGGGGACATTCACGAATGAAATGATCGCCCTGACATCTAAAGCATGGTCCTCTAGGGGCTTGTGGTCTTACTTGTCTCAATTGGGGCCTAGGATTTGGATTCGTATACATGACATTGGAGTATTCTGGCTCCCAATTTTGTTCCATAGGTGGTGTCTCATAATGATACTGAGAAGTCTCACTTTGCTCAGGTGACTCTATATAATAAGCCTGTGGACTATCTTCATGGAAGTAGTCTGAACCATGAGCGTGAGAATCATTTTCTGAGACCAATGGGGTTAGTGGCACCAATGCTCTATTATGGTTCTCCTCCGCCATCGTATATTTAACTGGGATCACATTGGCAAGAGCTGGCGGTTGGTTTCCTAGGACTGGTTGTGGCCTATATAGTGCCTGATATTGCTGCTGGTATTGAGGTTGATATTGTTGTGGCCTATAATATGGCTGTTGGTACTGATTCTGATACCTACCCTGCTGGTAAGGTTGCTGATAATTTTGTCTAACAGCTTGCCTATTATAGGGACAATCTTGGGTCGTATGATTTGTATATTTCCTCTCAACGGTGCAATATAGAGCATTAGGGCTTCCTTGGGGTTGAGTCGTCAATGGGCAAACATTAGCCATGTGATCTCCTCCACATGTATAACATCGCTTCACTGAGGTGACCCTTGGCATTTTTCTATTTTGAACTCCTAGCTTTTTGGCCACCTGCTCAGGTATCTCATCTATCTGAGTGGAGGCTCTAGAGGTATGACTTGTAGAACTATCAGAGTCCTTATAGAGTTTGGATAGTTCTAACTCCTCACCCAAGTTGTCTTCTATGTCAATGCATATCCGTATACACTCTTCTATGGATCTAGGCTCTTTCAGGTATACATATGATCTTAATTTTGTGCTCAATAGGCCATCTAAAAACAGTGCCACCTGTTTGGCTGATGTGGGTAATTCTGGTACAGGGCATCTTTCCAGGTACTGTCTAAACCTTCTTCCTGCAAGTCGCACTGTTTCTTGGGGTGTCTGTTTGAAGCTGTGGATCAAGGATGATGTGTTATGCCTGATGCCGCTTTTGGAAAATTCCACAATGAATTCTTCTAGCAGCTGACCTATCTCTCTATAGTTGCGACTGTTTAGAGGTTGAAACCAAGCTAAGGCAGTACCCTTAAGAGTCAAACCAAATGCCTCGAACTGGGTGAATAAGTCTTCAACCTGTTCAGCTCTTAGCACTTGTTTGAACTCCGCCACATGATCATAAGGATCTCCAAATCCATCAAAGTAGTTCTTCATTGTCTTAACCACTTGAGACGGTCTAAGGGTTCTTGAGTGCTCTCGTGGTCTAGGCAATGGGAAATCATGATCATCTCTTTGATGCCTATAAACTCTATGTCTCTCCCTTTCAGGTCTTTCCGTTCCATATCCTGATCTGTCTCTGCCTACACTGTCTGCAAAGCTTACCTCCGGTCTCTCTCTAGTTCTTTCCCTCTGGGTTTCATGAGCCTTGGATGATCCGGCTCCCTGGAGGCCCTGGGAAACATTAGATCTTGGTGGAGGAAAAATTGATTCACCTTGCCAAGTGTAAGCATGTCTGTCATGATCTGATACCAAGAATAATTTTTGAGATGTGTGATCTAGATAGACAACTTTCCCTGGTATCTCTGGATCCTTGAATTCATAGATGGTGACTACTGGGCTGGGTTGATCTGGCCTAAATCTCCAAAAGGCTTCCTCCGTTTCTCTACTCACGAATAGTTCTATGCTTTTATTATCTTGAGGAATCCATTCTGGAGTGAGCACTCTGGTTAAGACTGACTTACCTCTAGGGGTCTTGGGTTCTCCTCCTAGGTCTCCTTTCTCTAGGTCTCCTATCTCGTTCTCAGGAATGATATTTCCAAACTCATCTGTCCTATCTGGTAAGTTGGTAACCACATACATGGTTCCTTCCTTATCAATGTAAGCACCCTCTTCAAACTTGACCACTGGGTGTTCAAGTCCAAAGAGTTGGTCAGGATTTTTGAGTTGAACCACTGATCGCCTTAGACCATCCTCATAGATGTGAGCACCTAATTGGTTGGTCCTAATATACTCCAATTGGGTCTTATAGGGACCTTCTGGTGTCTGTAAATAGGCAGTGCCTGAGCTACGTGTGGGTCTTTCCATGCTAGAAGACATTTCCGAGTCACTGGTTTCTAAACTTCGTGTGTAAGGATAACCACTAAGCTGTTGAGCCCAAGACTTGGATGTATGGTTGACACTAGCCTCAGATGACCTAATGCTTTGTCTATCCTTGCCTAAGTGTCTGCCAGATCTCAGGTTCATAAGCCTTGGCTTCTAGTCCCAAAGTTCTCTTATATTGCTCAAAATCCTTTGGAACACCTTGGTTTTCCAATTTTCTTGAGGGTCAACTTCAAAATACCATATCTAATAATCCTGGTATTAATTTAACAAAACCAAAATCACAGCAAACGGATTTCGTATGAGAAAGTTATGCCAGTTCAGGGTTCTGGGGGTTAAAACAGGGAAACAGGGTCTCTCAGGAAATGCTCCAAAATAGGCGATACACGATATTTGTGGGACACGATACTTGGTACTTGAGGAACTCGATACACGATACTTGGTATGTATCACGATCCTTGAAGTAGGCGATACACGATCTTCAACAAGTATCGTGAGCAAACTCCACGATACACGATCTTTGATAGGTATCGCGAGCGCTGTATGACGATACACGATACTTACCTTGTCACGATACACGATAGTTGAGAAATATCGCGATACTTGGTGTCCACGATACTCGGGCAAAACGATACTTAGCTCCAGACGATACTCGATATTTGGAAGAAAACGATACACGATCTCTGACTTAAGCGATACCCGATCTTCGACCGAAACGATACCGATCTCTCATGCAAACGATACACGATCTATGAACCAAACGATCTTTGGCACCAACGATACTCGATACTTGGCTCAAAACGATCGACGATACCTGAATCAAAATGATACACGATAGTTGGTAAGTATCGCGATCTCTGAGAAGCGATACACGATACTTAAGCCAAACGATACACGATCTTTGATCCAGACGATACACGATCTTTAGTGAGTATCGCGATCTCTGATCAAAACGATCTCTGGACCAAACGATACCGAAAGGAGGGAAATATCGCGATACTCGACCACAGGAGTAAAATGATACTTGCTAAGTATCGCGATACTCGACCGCGGGAGCAAAACGATACTTGACCCTTATACAAGTTTTGGGAAAGATTTTTTTCTAAGTTCTGGTTGTACACATGCTCTACTCTTTCCTCTCTCCTCTCCTCACTCTCTGTATCACCCCAAATCACTCCTTTTCACCTCTGTCAGTACCAAACGATACCTGACGCAGATCGTTTCCCTTTCCAAACTTAGTTTACTGAGAAATTATAGATTAAATGTGTGTTTTCTCACCTTGAGAGCCTCTCTAACTTCTTAGTCACTTCCCCTTGCTCTGTGTAACCCCAGTTTGCCCGATTTCTCACTCACGATCTCTGGCGCAGCTTCCACGATACTTGGTGCAGGTTCGTCTTGTCCGGGGCTATTCACTCAGATTTTTTGTTATTTTTGGTACTACTTCTTCAGCGCCTCTGTTCTGCACCCTCTCTAAGCTTCTTGCTCACAACCACAAGTAAAAACAAGGTGAATGTACTCTAAAAAATGGAGAAAAACTGAGAAGATGAAGGTGGGTGGAGATGGTGATGATGGTGAAGATGAAGAAGAAGGAAAATTCAAAAACTGAACTGAAAATGATGATTTTTTTACCTTCCAACGTCGCTACTCTACGTCTTACCGTCACACGCTCGTCCTCCAAGCTCTCTCCCCGGCAACGGCGCCAAATTTGGTGTCACTCTAGCACAATGGTGAGTACCAACGTGAGGAGATACACCTCATAAATGTCAATCCGTGGAGACGTGAGGACCGGTATGAAGACCGCGAGCAAGTGATGGCACAAGTGCGTGAGTGAAAGCACACAAGCATGCACACACATACACACACACACGCGCACAAGGTAAGAGCAAAGAGTGGAACAATGGAAAGCTTCGATTACCAAAGAGCTCTCTTACAAAACTGAAATCTACAACAAGCCAACCTCAAAAATGAGCTCTCCAGCCCTTTTTATAGTTTTTGAGTGGTTTTGGCCCTGTCCAGACCTAGTGTCCGGCCTAGTTAAAAAATAGGTTCCAGGGCTTATTTGGGGGCTCAAACGGAGTCTAAAAATTATGAAAATTGGTAGGATGGTAGATCTAATACTCCTCAAGCTCGAGGACTCCTCGGCTTGAACAAAATGGAGTTACAAAAATGGAAAATGGTATTTACAATGGTTTTTAGTGATAAAAATCACTATTTTTGTAGGGATTTCTTCTGAAGATTTGACAGGTGCTTCTTGGAGCTCCCTACTTGCTCCTTCTTCTTGTGTGTCTACTTCCTTGATGCGCTTCCATGCTGTGTCCTTGACCTTGAGCTTCAACAGTGTACATATGTATCTATGTGTGTGTATGTGTCTATGTGTGTATGTGTATGCATGTATGTATGCATATGTGTGTGTATGCATCATTATGTGTGTATGTGTCTATGTGTGTATGTGTCTATGTGTGTATGTGTCTATGTGTGTATGTTTGTGTGTGTATATGTGTGTGTGTATGTGTATGTGTCTATGTGTATGTGTTGCTATGCATCTATGAGTGTGTATGTGTTTATGTGTGTGTATGTGTCTATGTGTGTGTATGTGTCTATGTTTGTATGTGTATGCATGTATGTATGCATATGTGTGTGTATGCATTATGTATGCATATGTGTGTGTATGCATTATGTATGTGTATGTAAGCATGTGCATTATGTATGCATGTAAGTATGTACGTATGCATATGCATATGCATTATGTATGCATATGCATATGCATTATGTATGCATATGCATATGCATTATGTATGCATATGTGTGTGTATGCATTATGTATGCATATGTGTGTGTATGCATTATGTATGTGTATGTAAGCATGTGCATTATGTATGCATGTAAGTATGTATGTATGCATATGTATGCATGTATGTGTATGTCTCTCTATGTGTGTGTATGCATATATGTGTGTGTATGTGTGTGTATATGTGTCTATATGTGTGTATGCATGTGTATGTGTGTGTATGCATCATTATGTATGTGTCTATGTGTGTATGTGTGTGTATATGTGTGTGTATGTGTGTGTGTGTGTCTATGTGTATGTGTGTGTATCTATGAGTATGTATGTGTTTATGTGTGTGTATGTATCAATGCATGTGCATTATGTATGCATGTAAGTATGTATGTACATTGTATGCATATGCATATAAATTATGTATGCATGTATGTGTATATGTGTGTATGTCTCTCTATGTGTGTGTATGCATATATGTGTGTGTATGTGTGTGTATATGTGTCTATATGTGTGTATGCATGTGTATGTGAGTGTATGCTATGTGTGTATGTGTGTATGTGTGTATGTGTGTATGTGTGTGTATATGTGTGTGTATGTGTGTGTTTCTATGGGTTTGTGTGTGTATCTATGAGTGTGTATGTGTTTATGTGTGTGTATGTATCTATGTGTGTGTATGTGTCTATGTGTGTATGTGTATGCATGTATGTATGCATATGTATGTGTATGCATGTGTATGTGTGTGTATGCATCATTATGTGTGTATGTGTCTATGTGTGTATGTGTTTGTGTATATGTGTGTGTGTATGTGTGTGTGTCTATGTGTATGTGTCGCTACGCGTCTATGAGTGTGTATGTGTTTATGTGTGTGTATGTGTCTATGTCTGTGTATGTGTGTATGTGTATGCATGTATGTATGCATAGGTGTGTGTATGTGTGTGTATGCATTATGTATGCATGTGTGTGTATGCATTATGTATGTGTATGTATGCATGTAAGTATGTATGTATGCATATGCATATGCATTATGTATGCATATGTATGCATATGTATGCATGTATGTGTATGTGTGTGTGTATGTCTCTCTATGTGTGTGTGTGTATGCATATATGTGTGTGTATGTGTGTATGTGTGTGTGTATATGTGTGTATGTGTGTATGCATGTGTATGTGTGTGAATGCATCATTATGTGTGTATGTGTGTATGTCTGTATGTGTGTGTGTATATGTGTGTCTATGTGTGTGCACGTCTATGTGTATGTGTGTGTGTCTATGAGTGTGTATGTGTTTATATGCGTGTATGTGTCTATGTGTGTGTATGTGTCTATGTGTGTATGTGTATGCATGTATGTATGCATATGTGTGTGTATGTGTGTGTATGCATTATGTATGCATATGTGTTTGTATGCATTATGTATGTGTATGTATGCATGTGCATTATGTATGCATATGCATTGTGTATGTGTATGTATGCATGTGCATTATGTATGCATATGTGTGTGTATGCATGTAAGTATGTATGTATGTACGCATATGCATATGCATTATGTATGCATATGTGTGTGTATGCATGTAAGTATGTATGTATGTATGCATATGCATATGCATTATGTATGCATGTATGTGTATGTGTGTGCATGTCTCTCTATGTGTGTGTATGCTTATATGTGTTTGTATGTGTGTATGTGTGTGTGTAGGTGTGTGTATATGTATGTGTATATGTGTGTGCATGTGTATGCATTATGTGTGCATGTGTGTATGCAACATTATTTGTGTATGTGTGTATATGTGTGTGTATTTGTGTGTATGTGTGTGTGTCTATGTGTATGTGTGTGTGTGTGTGTCTATGTGTGTATATGTGTGTGTGTATGCATATGTATGTGTGTGTAAGTGTGTGTGTGTGTGCGCATACCTTGCTTCAACGAGATGCGTCTCTCTCTCTCTCTCTCTCTCTCTCTCTCTCTCTCTCTCTCTCTCTCTCTCTCTCTCTCTCTCTCTCTCTCTCTCTCGCATGCGCTCTCTCTCTCTCTCACTCTCTCTCTCTCTCTCTCTCTCTCTCTCTCTCTCTCTCTCTCTCGCATGCGCTCTCTCTCTCTCACTCTCTCTCTCTCTCTCTCTCTCTCTCTCTCTCTCTCTCTCTCTCTCTCGGTCTCTTCTTGCTCTCGCGTCCAAATCCCGGCACAAATGTGCCAGGAGAAATCGTTTTTTTTTAACATTCCAGAGTGTCGCATATGCGATGCTGTCTAGTTTGCCAACATCACAAATAACGTCACTAGTTAGCGATGGTATTTGCGACACTCTAATTTAGCGTCGCATAAGCGACGCAAACATCGCTTATGCGACGTATGGACGGGAGAAAAAAAAAGCGTCACATAAGCAATGGTATTCGTTTTTTTTTTCAATTCGGGGACGTCGCTACGCCCCCCCTATTTCTTGTAGTGATGTGTTCTCATGGTCATTACTACATGCGATGACTTTATGGTAGTAGTCCATAAATCTAATGCCAAGCTTTTGGGCTTGCCATTTGCACCAATAGATCCCCCTCAAGCCTAAGAAGCTTGAGTCTTTGATTTTTCAGGATCTCTTGTAATCCAGTCATTGATTTTAACATGTTTAGCTTGAATCCATCCAATTTATTTGTCATCATATCTACACATTGTTGATGTGTTGACACATATGATAGTTGAATCTCTTTGCTTGTGATCTTTTCCCTAACATAATGATAATGGACTTCTATATGGTTAGTCCTGGCAAGATAGATTGGATTAGTAGCAAGATGTAATGAATTGATATTATCCCTAAGGATATGAGGATTTGATGATTTAAGTCCTAAATCAAATTATAGGGTCCTAATCCGCATTGCTTCCTGTGTCACATTTGCAAGTTCTCTATACTGAGCCTCTGGTGATGACAATGCTATAGTTAATTGGTTCTTTGAAGACCAAGAAATCAACTTTGTACCTGCAAAGGTGAGATATCTAGATGTGCTTCTTCTATCATCTTTAGATCTTGCCTAGTTTGCATCAAAGATAATTATGATATCTATTTCATATGTTTAAGGATAATATAAATCCTCATTGATTGTCCCCTTCAAATATTTCAGGATTCTCTTGGTGACTTCCATGTGAAGTTTCCTTGGAGTATCATGAAGTAACTCAAGACACTTACTCCATAGTGAATGTCTACTCTAGTTAGTGTAGCATAATTCAAAGTAGCAACTAGACTCTGATAGCTAGCTATATCTTCAATTTGCTTACCTTCATGAGCACTAAGTTTTAAGTTCATCTCCATGGGCATACCTACAACCTTTGAATTATCCATTTTGAATTTGGTAGGAATGTCTTTGATGTACTTCTTTCGAGTAAGAAACATACCCCTTTTTGTATATACTACTTCCAAATAGGTATGTGCTAGATATATTGAATGTTTAGTCACTAATGAAGTATCATCTCCATACCTTTCTCACTTTATTTTCTCTCTAGTTCAGTTTCTAATGGTTTTTTGGGAGGATTCTTCCACATCACTCAACTCCTAGAGTTTGGCTTTTCCCTTAGAGTTCCAAGAATTTATTTCCCTCCTTGGAGTCTTCTGACCATCATCACAATCACTTGATGGTTCAAGTATATGCTCATTCCACTTTGACAAGGTTGGAAAGTCTTCCTCTAGGTCATAGGGAAGTTTGCTTTTCCTGCAATCATCTTCAAACCATGACTTGTTTTCATCAAGCACAACATCTCTACTTACACTCAAGCCTTTGTTTCTTGGATTGTATAATCTATAACATTTTTTATTAAGATCAAAGCCAATGAAGATAAGTTTTTTTTGCTCCCTCTCTCTTGGATATAAGAATCAAAGTCATGGGAGAAATATCCCCCCCCCCCTCCATCTGACCTTAGTCTCTTTAGGGGTTTACCTATTTGATTCTCCACAAGAGCTAGATACTAAGTGAAACATGAAAATACTTCATCCTTATGCTTCATGAAGTATAATATGGTCCATTTTTTATAATCATCAATGAATGACACATAGTACCTCATTCTAGAGACTAAAGGCTCCTTGCATGGTCCCCATGCATCTGTATGGGACCAATTCCAATAGGTCTCTATGTATGTAGCCTCTCTTGATGAAGGTTTGCCTGTGTGACTTGGCAAATTGACAAGAACTATATCTATAAATCATATGTTGTTTGGATATATTTGGTAGACCAAGTACACTTTTGATCCTGATTTATTTGTTTGGAGGTAATAGGATCTAGATGGATCTATAAGTTGAAAAGAAATTCTGATGGAACAATTAATAGGTACAAAGCCAGATTGGTAGCCAAGGGTTTTGCACAAACCCAAGGCATTGATTATGAAGAAACATTTTCTCCTGTGGCCAAGATGCCAACAATCAGAGTGTTGTTAAGTGTGGCTGCATAAAAAAATTGGAACATGTACCAATTGGATGTCAAGAATGCTTTCTTGAATGGATGGATTTCAAAAGAGGTTTATATGTCACAACCTCCTGGCTATGAAGACCCTAAGAAGGTAACTTATGTTTGTAAATTAAAGAAGGCTTTATATGGATTGAAGCAGGCACCTAGAATTACAGGCTAACTACATACCTCCAAGACCAAGGATTTGTTATGAGCAAGGCAGATACTTCTCTATTTATTAGGAGAAGTAATTCAGAGGTAATATATCTCTGTGTTTATGTTGATGACATCATCATTACATGTAATGATGTGAGTGGAATCAGATATATCGAAAGCCAAATGATGAAGGAGTTCAAGATCAATGATCTTGGGCTATTGAAGTATTTTTTGGGACTTGAATTAGTTTACACTAATTCAGGGATATACACTACTAAGAAAAAGTATGTACAGGATATGTTGAAGAAGTTTCACTTGCAGGATGCTAAAGCAGCAAGCACTCCAATGGAGGTGAACCTAAAGCTAAGTGCCCATGAAGGTGATGAAGTCCAAGACATTACAGGTTATCAAAGTATGGTGGGTAGCTTGAACTATGCTACCTTAACTAGAATTGATATTGCATATGGAGTTAGTGTGCTAAGTCAATTCATGCACAAACCAAGGATACCTCACTTAGAGGCTGCCAAGAGAATCTTGAAGTATCTCAAGGGTACATAGAACCATGGTTTGTACTTTCCTTACACTTCAGATATTGATATAAAAGTTTATTCAGATGTAGATTGGGCAGGATGCAAGGATGATAGGAGAAGCACTTCTGGATACATTTCTTTTGCAGGTGACAAACCAATTTCATGGTCTGCAAAGAAGCAACCAATTGTTGCATTGTCTTCTACAGAAGCAGAATATAGAGGGCTAGCTAATGCCACTCAAGAAGCAATTTGGATTAAGCTTTTGTACATAGAATTGGGCTTATATACTAGGCCTCCAATTATCTTTGGAGATAATACAAGTTCTCTTCACCTTGCAGCTAATCCTATCTATCATGCCAGGACAAAACACATAGAAGTTCATTATCATTATGTGAGGAAGAAGTTGCTAAGCAAAGATATTCAGTTGACCTATGTGTCAACCAATATGAAATGTGCAGATTTAATGACTAAAGCTTTGGATGGAACAAAACTTTGCAGGTTCAAATCTATGATTGGATTGCAGGATATACTTGAAGAATGAGGATGAAGAATTAAGCCAAAATGTTTGGCTTGAGGGGGAGCTGTTGGTGTAAACCACAAGCCTACACATTTGGCTTGGAAGATATCATGAAGACTCTACATACATAAAGAACCATAGGAACATATGCTAGTGGTTTATTACTACTTTACCTCATTATAAAAGTCAAATTGACATAGAATTTTTTTTTTGTAATCACCTACCTAAATGATTCGTGGAAAAGGTAGATCACTTGATTGAGAGAATATCTCCAAAAATTTAGGATCTTGATCATAGGGAGCCAAAAGTTTGAATTTGAATTCAAATTTTTAGTCATTTCCTATAAAAATGGATATGAAAAAAAGTCGTGTGCAGATCACTTCACTCCCGAGCTTCATTCTATTGTAATTGAGTGTGTGTGAGGACTACATCATAGCCTACACCTCTCTACACCATTACGCAATGCTATCCATGCCAATGGGATTGTACACAAGTGTTAACTAATAGATACATTTACATCATTCATCTCTGTGTTCTCTGGTAGTCTACTCAAAAGTCTGTCAACTTGTCAAGGGCATATCTCGGTCAATACTACTCCAAATTCAGGGATTCAACCTTGTTGGATTCAGCTTGAAGTCTAATACATGCTGTCAAAAATTGAAGATCGTTGAGGTGCTCACTGGTCTATTTCTGCTACAATCCTAAAAAGTTGGGGGTATAGCTAATCTTGCTAGATTAGTTTCTCTAAGCATAGTTTGTCTTTTTACATCATTCCACTTGCAAATGGTAGCTTACTAAGCTAATTGATTACCCCTAGAAGGAATTTTATCAATTGCTACTGTGCTGGTCACACTGAGCAAAACATCCAGCAGGTGTCTAGACCAAAATATAAGGTTTTCTTGAGTTTGTGACTTCCAAAGTTATCTGTTTTGATTCAATCATTGCACATATCATTTCCAAAGGACATAGGCCATTTCTTGGTGTCATTGGAATGCTAAGGAAGTCTACTAATCAAGTCTGAAGCAAAAGAGGGCTGGTACAAAGCAGGTTTAGCAGTACCTACTCAGTTTCTTGGATCATCCATCCATCTTTCCCAACACTCTAGAACCAAGAAACATACTTGTGGATTAGATTTGAGGACAACTGATCTGGATATAGGAGTCAATTATGAAGAATGGTGCCTATTGTAGAGCAGATTCAATGCTTGGTAGCACTCAAGGAATCACCTCCTCATTGTTTAGGACTCTCCTCACCATGAGGGACTTAGGTGGCACAATGGTAATAGCCTAGATAAAATCCCGAGATTTAAGAAGAATGTGGAATTTCATGTCATGATTAATAGGAAGTGGTGTCTAGATTGCTTGAGCTTGAAGTTCCAATCCCTTTGGCAACTCCTCATCGAGATACAAAAGTAAGTGCTTATGTGGAAAATCCTCCACAAAGGAATTTGGACCAATGTAAGAGTTATCAAAATTTGCGGCATACCCCCATGGTGAAAATGATGCCTACAAGGAAATGAAGACTTGGGACACCTCTTCTTTTCATGCCCCAAGTCAATATTGTTCTAGGAGGTCCTTGGGAGAATGACGTTGCTACACGGACAAATCAATTGGAATCAAGCATTGTTAGTTGAAGCGATCAGACGTTCCTCAGTATTGTGGAATGCTATAAGAGGTGAGACCTTCTAGAAGATCTAGAAGGAGAGGTGTGCTGCCAACTTTGGAAGCCCTCCTAAAGAATGGTTGATCAAAAAATCTCTTTTTCTTTTAAGAAAAAGAATTTCCAAGTCTAAGAATCCCCCACCCTTTTTAGATATCATACAATGTTTTTCCTTGTTGACTACACCTTGAGGGTGAAGGAGTTGAGGGAGCAATCGGCATCCATTGGCTCTAAAGTAGATATCAAAAACCTTGTGTAGATTACTCTCAATGGGCTGAGAGGGGAAGACACGTGCAAACCCCTCATTACTACCATCTTGTATAGAGGTCCTCTACCAACTCTTGAGGAATTGATCCCACACCTAGTGGCAGAAGATGTTGCCATAGGAGACATGTCCAAGAGGGATGGTGAGTCACATATATACTAGCAAAGGCACAGGCAAGAGTGGCAAGAAGGCGAAAGGAGGAGAAAGCAAGTGGAAGTAGTCCAAGGAGGAAGATTGAAATTTAGAAGGAGATAGCAAGGCATCGTCTTCAAGGAAGGACAAGAATGGCAAAGGGAAGAATAACCCTCATCAAGATAAAACTTGTTTTATATGTGGTAAGTAGAATCATATTTCTTCAAATTGCTGGTTCAAGGATGACAAAGGCAAGAAGAAGGAGCAAGGGAATTATGCTAACAACTCCAAGAAGGATGATGAGAAGGAGGCCCCCCTAGCCATAAGATAAGGCTACACTAGTGATTCAAAGGACACAAAGTGGTACATGGACTCTCGATGCTCTAATTACATGTCATGTATGGAGGAGTCTTTTGTTCATATGCAGGTCCCAACCTCAAAAGGCTGTGTGGAGATAGGAGATAACACTAAGCGTCACATTACACATGTGGCAGATGTGAAGCTAGGTGAAGGTAAATCTGTTAAGACTCTTAAAGATGCGCTCCATGTTCCATATATTTCCAAGAACGTTATTTCTATAGGACACATGGTAGAGAGAGGTATGTAGGTTATATAGGATGCAAAAGGATGCATGATGAAGCAAGGTGGCAAGGGCATTGCCAAGGAAAGGAAAGAAGGCAGATTTTTCACACTAGATGTTGCTCCTACACACAACAAGGTATATTATACGATGATTGGTAGCAATAGGATTGCAGAGATTGATCTTTGGCACAAGAGGATAGGACATATCATTATTCCCAAGTTAAAATTCATGTGTAAAGCAGTTTTAGTGTAGGGACTACCGAATCTTGAAGGCCAAGATCAACATGAGTTCTACGATGCTTGTCATCTAGGTAAGCAAGCAAGGAAGCCATTTCCAAAGAGTGAGTACAGATCATCTAAGCTCTTTGAGCTTATACACTCAGATGTATGGGGCCCTAGCAGAGAGAGGCTTCATTGGGAGGAGCTAGGTACTTTATTACATTCATTGATGACCACTCAAGAAATGTATGGCTATATATTATCAAGAAAAATCAGATATGTTTTCATGCTTTCAAAAGTTTGGGTCCTTTGTTGAGAAAGAATGTGATGCACACATCAAGGCACTAAGGCCAGATGGAGGGGGAGAGTATTTCTCCAAGGAATTCACAAAGTACTTGTAGGACAATGGCATAAAGAGGCACTTTACATGTAGGTACATCCCTCAACATAATGGTGTTGTAGAGAGGACGAATAGGCATTTAGTTGAGATAGTTAGGTATCTCATAAATGAAAGTATGTTACCATTCTATTATTGGGCTAAGGCTCTGAATATAGCTGTTACTTGATAAACAGGGTTCCAATAGGTGGTGTGCACAACTTGACTCCACACGAAGTCTATTATGGCAAGAAACCAACCATGGAACACCTCAAAGTATTTGGATGTGTATGATCTATTCATGTTCCTATTGATATATTTTGGTGGTGATATGTGTGAACACTCTAGGACTACCAGGGCACTTTTTTGCCTCTTTAGAAGGTTTTTTCCCCGGCTTGTATATACGCTTATAGCCCTAATGGGTTACTTATCTTTGTACATTCTCTAGTAATACATTTGGTATTGTGTGTTGTGCTCCAAGCTTCTTCTTCTTCCTTGTGCTCTTTACGTGGTTCCGCAGACATCTAACTCCAACAATTGGTATCAGAGCAAGTTGCCGCTTCATCTAAGGCGTTGTCGACACCTCTCTGGTTGCAATCTAAGAATCACACGAATTTTGGTGAGCATACTCAGAGTGTTTCAGAGATCAAAACAGCTTCATTATCTAGTGTCGTAATCATGATTTGAGCTCATTTCGGCCTCCAAATGCACTATCACAGCGCTTGTGCATGCTATTTTGTATTTTTGTGCCAAAGGTATATAACAGTTTCGATTCGCCAGTATAAGCATCTCGAAGTCGGCTATAGGTTTAGCAGAATTTCTTGGCAACTCTGTTCAACTTTGTGAGATACAGTCAATTTTTCACATCAAGGTACTTTAGTCACTGACCATGGCTGGAAGCAGTGATGTATTCCGTATGTTGGCTGTTGAGGATAAGTTGGATGGTACCAACTACTCGTTATGGGCTTATATGATGTGACATGTATTGGTTGCAAAAGGATTGTGGAACATTGTGGAGGGTGTTGAAAAACGTCCCATCACACCTGCAATTGTTACAACTATAGGTAGTGAAGCTGATGTAGAAGGTGTCGAAGATGATGATATTCTACGTATTCCTATTTGTGCTGCGATTTCTACTACATCTACTGTAGAGCAAATTCAGTGGGATGGAAGAGATGCCTAGGCACATGCATTGATAGCTTTGTTTGTCAAACATGCTATTATTCCTCACATTCGCTCTTGCAGAACAGCTAAGGATGCTTGGGATACAGTTACCACATTGTACCAAGCTAGGAATGAGGCTCATGTTGCTTACCTCCGAATAGAGTTGGAGAGTGAGCACATGAATGAAGGTGATTTTAAGGACAATTTTCTAACAAATATCAAAGACTTGAAGGAACAATTGATTTCTGTTGATGAAGTTATA
This sequence comes from Ceratopteris richardii, assembly GCA_020310875.1. Taxonomy (NCBI): domain Eukaryota; kingdom Viridiplantae; phylum Streptophyta; class Polypodiopsida; order Polypodiales; family Pteridaceae; genus Ceratopteris; species Ceratopteris richardii. The sequence goes on from CM035412.1 coordinate 66,165,840, forward strand.
CCTGATAGCTCACTTGTGCAGACCGTTCTGAATGGTCATCCTGATTCATATCAGAGTTTTGCTTATACTCTTTGGCTGATGATGAAAGGCAATCCAAATGCCTTGTCATTTGAGGAGTTAGTGTGTGTTCTGTTGCAAGAAGATCAATCGAGGCAGAACAGGTCCATTATGCGTGTTGCAGATCAAGCTTTCATGGCTAGTCACAAGGGCAAAGGAAAATGGAGCTCTTCAACTAGTACACAGAAATCTGCTAATTCTACACAATCAAAGAGAGAAGACAAAGATGAAAAGAAATCAGAAAAGCAGAAATTATTTTGCAAGTATTGTAAAGGAAATGATAATATCATAAAGAACTGTCCAAAATTGGCTGCTAAAGAGGAAAAGAAGAAAGAAACTGGAATGGTTGTTGTAGAGGCCTCTACAATGAAAACAAAGTCTGCTAATCTTGCCTAGGAAGAAGAATGGGCATTTACTATTGTTTGCAGTTTTGACCCATCTTCTCATGAGTAGTGCATGTCTACAACAGACTCAGATGTTTGGTACTTTGATAGTGGGGCGACCAAACATATTACCTCGCAGCACAGTTTCTTCTCTTCACTCAAGCCTGTTCCTATAGGGAATACTGTCACATGCACCAACAACGGGAGTTGGTAAGATCATTGTGACTATTGCTGATGGTAGTTCTTTCACTTTGTCAGATGCTTTATTTGTGCCAGGGATCAAGAAGAATCTGTTATCAGTTTTTGCATTAGCCAAGATTGGCTTGGTTGTGAAATTTGTTGATGACAGATGTACAGTTCATGATATATCAAATGGCGATGTTATTATTGCTTCTGGCTTTTTATGTCGTGGGTTGTATAAGCTCATAGACTATGAAAAATCGGTGAATGATTTGGCATGTGGAGTACATGATTCTTAGGCTATGTCAGATGCAAAGCTTTGGCATGCACGCTTTGGTCATCTGAACTTTGCTAGTTTGCTAAGCCTACAGAAATCTGAAATGATGTCCTCTTTGCCCAAACTTGAGGCACCTGGCAAACATGTATGTGAAGGCTATATTTTGGGCAAAATGTAGCATTCCTCATTTCCAAAAGATGGTTCAGTTCAGGCTACTTAGAAATTGCAGCTTGTTCATAGCGATGTCTATGGTGGTATGCAGACACCCTCTTTTGGAAATTATCTTTACTTCGTGACTTTCATTGATGATTTTTCCAAGCATGCATGGGTATATCCACTCAAAGAAAAGTCCGAAGTGTTTATGCGCTTCAAACAGTTTCTGGTTTTGGCTGAAAATATATCAGCATGTAAAATGGGCACCCTCCGTTCTGATCAAGGGGGGGTATATGTCTTCTGATTTTAATGCATTTTTAGCTAAACGTGGGATAAAAAACCAGTGTAAAGTGTCGTATACACCTCAACAGAATGGAGTTGCTGAACAGAAGAACAGGTCACTCATAGAGATGGCAAGGTGTATGGTCAAGAGTCAGGCCTTACCACATAGTTTCTAGCTTGAGGCTGTTATGTGTGCAACATATGTACTTGATAGGTGTCCCACTAAAGCACTGCACTCTATCATTCCATATGAGGCTTGGCATGATCGAAAGCCATCTGTTGCCCATCTGCATGTTTTTGGTTGTTATCACTTTAGCACAATGGCAAGTACCTACATGAGGAGATCTACCTCATAAATGTCAATCCGTGGAGACGTGAGGAGTAGTATGAAGACTATGGGCAAGTGATGGCACAAGTGCATGAGTGAGAAGCACACTAGCATGCACACACATACACACACACACCCACAGAGGGCAAGAACAAAGAAAAGAACAAAGGAGTAACTTCCATTACAAAAGAGTTCTCATACAAAGCTCAAATCTACAACAAGCTAACCTCAAAAATGAGCTCTCTAGCTCTATTTATAGTTTTTTACTAGCTTTGGTCGTGTCCAGACCTAGTGTTCGGCCTAGTTAAAAATTAGGTTCCTCCGCTATTTTGGAGGTCCAAACGAGCTCTGAAAATTATGAAAATTGGTACATAAATACTACTGATACTCCTAAAACTCGAGGACTCCTCAGCTTCCACAAAATGGAGTAGGAATAATAAAAAAATGGTATTTACAATGGTGTGAAGTGACTAAGATCACTATTTCGGAAATATTTCTTCATGAAAAATTATAGGGCCTATTTGTCGGATCTACATTGATTGCTTTGCCTACTTAGTCCTTCTCTTTTCTCTGACTCTTTTCATTGGCTTCCTTTTCTTGTAAGTCCCTGAGTGCCCTGACTGCTACCAACACCCGCCCCCTCTCCCACGTCTATCGTCCCTAACAGACCCTTATTGCTGGGAGTGCTGGATGTAATATTCCACAACGTGAGTGGCAAGCTGATGTTCCTGAATGCGGAGTCCTCTGGCCAAGTCTATCATCATGCGATCCCAACCAATTGGACCTGGGATGTTCGAATGTGGGAGACGTAACTGATCTGCATGGATGACTTATTCTACTATGAATAGATGTAGCAAATGTGTTGGTCTAGGAATAAAAATCTCCTATTGATATTCCCAGAACCTTGTAGAGAACATTTCTTCAAAGGTTTGCTTAAAGCACGTAGGTAAATAGTTTATTCGCGCATGTCAGGCAAAGATTATATTTACCGAGGGGATTTGTCTCATGTCGTAGACTAAATCCTTGTTATCTTAGGGAAATCCCAGGGCGGAGATGTATGGAGCCTGGACCTTTTGAAAGGTTTTGAAGATCATTGTCATGAGCTCAAATATTTTCATACACATATTTGCTGCGATGTCGGGCACATTCTTTAAGCGTGTAGACTAGTGCCAAATGGTGGATATCATGTATGCTACGATTGGCGGCCCTCGAGGTTGAGCAAAGTATGGATAGTTGACCCAGGCAGAGTATTCTTTATTGTTGCATACTTTGATTGAAAAATCTTGCCGTGATCTACAATGAACCATTGGGCAACAACATGGGTTATTCTTGATGTATAGTGGCATGGTGGCCCAGGTGCTCATCATCTCAGAGTAGTCAGTTAGTAGCCGTTCATGCCAATTAGGTTGGAAGATCGAGCTAGTGCGTGCATCTTCCGATAAGTCATCCTGCTCAAATTGAGTGGAAAATTTTGACTCCTTCCCTGTATGTCTTTTAATTTCTGCATTATAGTCATGTAGCAAGACATACTAAGGCATGTATTGTGGTTCTGATGTTGTGTATTATTCATTGGTTTGGTCAGCACATTGCATAGAATCTTATTTGTGCTTTCCGCTTGCCCATTAGCTTGTGGATGATAGGGGGCAGACTTCTTGTGTGTCACCAAGAACTCTTGAAGAAGATTTTCAATGACTTCATTCAAGAAGTGAGTGCCTCTATCACTTACTAGCTCTATAGATAGGCCATATCTAGTGAACACATTCTCAAATAAGAACTTAGTTATCGTTTGAGCATTATTTTTCACCGTGGCTTTCACTTCTACCCATTTGGTTAGATAGTCTGTGGCCACAATGATATATTCAGCATGTGAACCCTTGGCTGGGGGATTAATAGGACCTACAAAGTCTATTCTCCACTTAGAGAATGCCTGTCCACCCATCATTGGTTTCAATGGCATCTCATCCTTGCATATCGAATATTGAGGTTGCTGACAAAAATTACACCGCTTCACATAGGTATGTGCATCCATGTGAAGGGTTGGACACCATAAGCCTGCAAATAGGATTGCCTTAATCAGACGGTCTGGTCCAAAGTGTCCTCTTGCTACACCCTCATGAGCAGTTTCCAAGACTTTTAGATTTTCACTCTCATGGATGCATAGTCTTAGATATCCGTCTTTTCCATGCTTGTATAGATTATGCTTTTCTAGGTTTAGGCAGACTTGATATTCTCTACATTTGTCAAAGATTTTCCTGAGTTGAGGTACATGTGTCTGTCTAATGTTGGAATGAGCGGAGATATCATCAACATAGACTTCCAAATTCTTCCTCAAGAACTCTTTAAACACATGGCACATTAGTCTCTGGAAGGTTTCAGACGCATTGGTTAGACCAAACGGAATTATCCAAAAAGCAAATATGCCCCACTCTGTGGCAAAAGCTGTCTTATGCTGATCTTTTGGTGCAATGGCTACTTGATTGTAACCAGAGAACCCATCTAGGAAGTTGTACACTTCCTTGCCTGCTACCCTTTCTAATAGATGCTCAGTGATAGGAAGCGGATAACTATCTCTCATAGTGGCTGCCTTAACCTTCTTCAAGTTAATGCATACACATAACTTTCCATTCTTTTTGGGCACCACTACGATGGGGGATACCCTCTCAGTGTGCTCAATTTCATAGATGAATCCAGCTTCAACCAAACGATCTATCTCTTCCTTGATTTTGGGAGCATAATTATCATTGTATGTGTATGGCTTTTGCTTAGATGGTTTGGCCTCTAAGGTCATGGGTATCGTGTGTGAGCATACCTCAGGGTCTACACCTTTCAAGTCCTTGTAACTCCAAGCAAATACATCTCTGTATTCTCTTAGCAAAGCTATCAACTCTTGCTCTTCTTCTTCCGTCAGGTCATGTCCAATGTAGGTGCACTTTTCTTCTCCTTCTTCCATGGCTACCACAATTTTCTTGGTGGTTTCTTTATTATCATAGGCCTCTCCTGCTTGTGCATCATGTTTAGGCATTCTTATCATGACTCTCCTATCGTCTATTTCATACTTTTTGAAGTTTTTCAAGGACCTCAAACAAAGATTCTTCCTCCTCTGGTGTGCCTTCTCTCTTCGTCCTCTTCTTGCCTTCATTCTTATTGGTTACCTGTGTGGCTAATCTTACATCATTTGTAAGTTCTTCATGTCTCTGAAGGTGAGCTTCTACTTCATAGAAATATTCTTCATCTGATGCAAAAGGTGGGTCCATGATAACTGACTCTAGATCGGAGTCACTGGTGTCCTCAAATGCATCAATGCTAGGTTCACACTCTTTAATAACCGAATCACACATGATTGGCTCTACTGTGAAAACTGAAATGTCATAGCCATCCTCATCACAATGGGCTGTCCATTGTTCTTCATTGATGGTTACATCCATTGTTGCTAGAATTTCCATCCAACCGTGAGGTTCAAATTCTTCGTCAAGAAATACTACAGGTGCATAGGTTGGGTCTTGAATTGATCTATGAGTTTCCTTCGCACCTACCTCTCTGACTTTTTCTCTCTTCTCTTCTTCTGTTGATACCTTGCACATCCATAAGTGGGTGTCTTCATGCATCCATGAGGATCCTAATCCTATGGAATGCACTAAATATGTATCATCTTTAGCTCTATGGATGGGATTCCACTGAATAGGCGGTACGTCTCTATGAGAGTAATCCTTGAGATTGATTTTGGTTCAAATTCTTCGTCAAGAAATACTACAGGTGCATAGGTTGGGTCTTGAATTGATCTATGAGTTTCCTTCGCACCTACCTCTCTGACTTTTTCTCTCTTCTCTTCTTCTACTGATACCTTGCACATCCATAAGTGGGTGTCTTCATGCATCCATGAGGATCCTAATCCTATGGAATGCACTAACTCTGTATCATCTTTAGCTCTATGGATGGGATTCCACTGAATAGGCAGTACGTCTCTATGAGAGTAATCCTTGAGATTGACTTTGGTTGTAACACCTAGGTGTTGCAAATACAAGGAATTTGTTCCCCAATCTTGTACCACTTGCAATTGCCGCAGAAATGGTCTTCCCAAAATCATCTCATAGGCTTAATTTTTGCTAAAGTCACATATAGCAAAAACATGCTCAAACTCTACATCACATGTAGTGAGAGTTATTCCTTCTAGTAGTCTGTTGTATAATTACATGGGTCTAAGGGGTCGAACCCTTGGGTTTCTAGGTGTGATACCCTTTGGATTTATGGTTTATTTACCCCTTTTAGATGGGTCTTGAACCTTAGGGCTAATTCTCTAAGGTTGAGTACCTTAGGCTTGATTGGAAGCTTCTCCTAGCCACTTGATTTGTACGTGAGAGCTTGGAGAGTCTTCTTTTAGAAGCCATGTGATTTCATGAGATATCCTAAGCTTGGAAACCATGTGACCACCTTAGGGACCCATGTGATGGAAGGTACACATGTCCCCTTGAGAGGGACTTACCCCCTTGGACTTGGAGCTATATATTGGAGGGGTACACATGTCCCCTTGAGAGGGACTTACCCCCTTGGACTTGGAGCTATATATTGGAGGGGTTGGTTGGGTGGAAAGACACCTCTCTCTTCCTAGTGTGTGGCCTTGCTAGTTAGTCTTGTGTGAAGGCTATGGAGTCCTTCCACAATAGTGGTATCAGAGCCAGCTTGAGGTTCTCTCCTAATTTATTCGTGATTTTTTTTTTATCACATGAGCATGAAGAACTCTCCTTCAAAATATCTTCTCGGTGTTGAGAAGGCATTGCTCGTGGCGTTCTCAACTCTTCTCTTGCTTACAAAAGAGTAGGAGCATATGATCCCTCCTTTACAAGGGCCATGATAGACCGCCAGACCAACACGTAGACTTCAGCTTAAAGCGGTACTCCCGTGTGTGGGCGACTATCAGTACGTGAAGCGGTGAGCTCTCCTTTGGTTTCATATAAGAAATGCTATCACGATACTCGCTTATTTGAGGACCTGTGGAGTCAAGCCAGACGTGCTATATGGGATTTTAAACCGTCGCCTGAAGCTCTCACGCTATATGAGTATCATTTCACATTTTTATTCAATTCTCACGTTTATGAGTATCAAATATCTCACGTTTTCTTTTTAGGCATTGTTAAAAAAACACTTGTTGAGGATTGCAATCTTTTCTTATATAGTTGTTTTCTTAGTTTACCCTTTGCGTATGGGAGCATCTTTTAGTGGGATGGCATTTGACTTTGCTAAATATGATGTTTTGAGAACATACAAGTTAATGTTTTGGTTGTTTAGAAAGTCGTCTCCCATTTCTTTCTTATGATCTTCCTTCCATAAATATTATTGAAGGATGCACGAGAATAGATAGAATAATAATAGTTCTTTAGAGATTAAAAAGAGTTTTCTCTTTTTAAGGTTCGTGATAGAAGACTGATCTATTTTCCACTGTGACGTAGATTCATTCAAGATCTTCATCTTGCCGATAGACACCACAATCATCATAAATCTTGAATGGTTTGCCTCTCTCAATACGGGAACCTCTGTTGGAGCAAGTCTATGACAAGCCTAAGTATTGGCTTGAGTCTCACAAAGTCTTAGAAGGAGCTTTAAAAAGAAGACTATGTAAAGTTCACTTGTGAACTACCTCTTGTAACTTTTGAAGAGTTTACTTAATGTAAAAGTAAGAGAATCTTAAGTGGTTGAGTCCACTTGATCAAGAATGGAAAGAGGAGCCATGAATTCGTGATTTGTGGTAGGTAGAGAATCAAATCAATCATTGATTGATTGGAGAGTGATTGAGGGAAGTTAGCCTCCCAAACTCAACTATAAATAGATGGCAGTTTTAGTCGTGGTTAGAGAGACCTATGTGAAGACCTCCAAGAGCTGAGCTTTATGCCATATCAAGGTGTGATTACAAGGCACACATATGTATCAGTAAGTCATTGTATTGTACAAGAAATATACTTTCATTTTCATGATTATTTGAGTTCATCTTTCCATGTTCTTGTGAAGTGTACTACTCACTGCCATTACTCGCAGTTTTCTTAGTCAGCTTGCAGAGATGTTTTCTCTGAGCTTGGTGCATCATTTTCAGTGATTTAGCTTGGTAAAGTTAGCTCTATAAGTCTACTGAATGCTGACAAATTTTCATGTCTTTTGAATGTTGCAATCTTCAGTTATGTTCATTTGAAGTCAACAGGGTCTATTCATCTTCACTTCTCTGTCAGGTACCCGACTTTTTCACTCATCTTGTCAGAGCCATTTCTCAGTGGTTACTTATCCAAATTCAGTGATTTAAATCTTTTTGGATTCAGCTTACTGTCTATTATAACCATACAAATTTTCATAATCATTGGATTTCTACATTTTGATTTAGGTTGATTTTTCTGCTCACTGGTCTATTTCTGTAGCAGCCCGTGAAAATCGGGATGATATCATCACTTGTTAAAACTCATTCTCAGTGTGTGGTTCATTATTTTTTTGATGCGATTACTCTTGAAAGTTAGCTCTTTAAGTTTCCTAGACTTCCCCAAGAGGAATTGAGCTAATTGCTGCTGTGCTCAGAGAATTATGTAAAACACTGTATGAACCAAGAATAGCAAGTTTTCACCTCTGAGCTAACTCCAACTTATCTGTTTTGATCTATCTTTTTGAGAGTGATCTTCCAAGGTACATAGGGTGTCTAATACATCCATTGGCAAGCTAAAAGGTCCCACCATATACTCCTGGAGTTCATTTGGCTGGTGTAGATCAAGGATTTTGCAACACCTCTTCATCTTCAAGCACATACCTATCCATCTCTTCACAGTGGTATCAAAGCAAGGTTGGACAACATGGCAGATGGATTTCCTTCATCAATTGACAAATTACACAGAGGTAACTACTCAGCTTGGTCATTAAGAATGGAAGCCTATCTCCAAGGTAGAAGTTTATATGGTTATGTGGCTGGAGATGAAGTTATGCCAAGTTTCAGGAACAAAAGTCAACCAACACAAGAAGAGCAAGAAAGATTGAGCACATGGTGCTCCAAGGATGCACTTGCAAGGTCTTATCTCCTCAACTCTATCTCAGATTTTTTGTTGCCTCACATTAGAAGTTGTAAGACATCTCAGGAAGTGTGGGATGCACTTGAAGCTTTCTTTTCTTCAAGTACCAAAGCTAGGAAGCATCAACTATGGCTGGAGTTCACAACTCTCAAGAAGGCTCCCAAACAAAATGTGACTGATTTTGTCACAAAGCTCAAGGACATAGCGGATCAGTTGGGAAGCATTGGAGAGGTAATAGATGAAGAGCAAATTGTAAGGCAGGTCATCAATGGCTTGAAGGCAGATGATAAGTGGGAAGCATTCACCACAGGTATGGATTTGTACATGGACATGCATGTACCTGATTTCAACACACTCATTGGACAACTACTTACTCAAGAGGCAAAGCTTATCAAAAATGGAGAAAGCTCTAAAGGTAATCAATCTTCAGCTTTATACACGGATAAAAGCAAGTCTAAAGATAACAAAGGAAAGGCAAAGAAAGTGGATGATGAAGCAGGTACATATCAAGCTAACTATGCAGGTAGAGGAAGACATGGCAGAGGTAGAGGAAGAGGAGGTAGACAAGGCAGGGGGAGATCCCAAGACTCCAACTCATGTTCTATTTGTGGATTAACTAATCATACAACTGAAAATTGCTTTAGGAATTCCAGGAATCAAAGAGGCAGAGGATACAATAGAGGAAGTTATGGCTACTCAAGAGGAAGGTTCAACAACTACCATGGCAACTACAACAACTACAATCATTCAAACTATCAAGGAGGCTACAAAGGAAGGAGAGACTACAATAACTACACAGAAGACTCAAACAAAGAGGATTCATTATTGATCATGAACATGGCTATGCCACAAGGTAAATCTGATAAGCATGTTTTCTACATAGATTCAGGTTGTTCAAATCATGTGGCAGGAAATGTGGCACTCCTATCAGATTTAGAAGATCCAAGGAATAAGCATGAGGTACAAACAGGAGATGATACAAAACATCCTGTGGAGAAAATAGGCAATGTCAAAGCACCTGATGGAAACATCAACCTACTCAGTAAGGTACTCTATGTCCCTACCATTACAAAGAATTTGATAAGTGTTGGGCAGATAGTAGAGAAAGGGTTGCAAGTCAGGTTCACAAAAGCAAGAGCATTTGTTGAAGATCCAAGTCAAGGATTCAGAAGAATTGCAAAAGGTGAAAAGATAGGTAGATCGTTCACATTTGAATTACAGGACACTAGAAACATTGCTCTCTTTAATTATGGTAGTCAGACACTCACAGAATTGGAAGTATGGCACAAAAGGTTAGCACATATTGGTGAAAGGTCATTAAAGCAAATCTGCAGGGACCAAAGTGTACTTGGACTTCCTAATTTGTCAAAACAACATATGATTTATAAGTGTAGTGCATGTCAATTTGGAAAGTCTCACAGGTTACCATTCATGAAGAAAGGTTATATGCATGGAGATCTCTTGGAGTTGGTTCATACAGATGTATGGGGACCTAGCAAGGAAGCTTCAATATCTGGATCAAGGTATTATGTTTCCTTTATTGATGATTGCAGCAGATGGACTATCCTATTCTTTATGAAACACAAAGATGAAGTTTTTTCATGTTTCAAAAGATATTTGGCTCTTGTGGAGAATCAAACAGGTAAATCACTAAAAAGGCTAAGGTCAGATGGAGGGGGAGAATACTTCTCCCATGATTTTGATTCTTTTCTTCAAGAAAGAGGAATCAAAAGAGAGGTAACTACAAGGTACACTCCTGAGCAAAATGGAGTGGTAGAAAGGAGGAATAGGACAATTGTTGAAGCTGCAAGGTCTATGTTAAATGGAAAGCATTTACCTAATTACTTATGGGCTGAGGCTGTATCTACAGCCACTTACTTGATTAACAGGTTGCCTTCAAAATCCCTTGATGGGATGACTCCATATGAGGCTTGGAATGGAAGAAGACCAAGCTTAGATCATTGTAAAATTTTTGGATGTATTGCTTTTGCTCATGTTCCTTCACAGGTTAGAGGCAAGATGGATCCAAAGGCAGAAAGTGTTGGTGCAAGACAAGCCTTCACACATTGGCTTGGAACATTGAATTCATGGAAAACTAGCTTGGACAAAGCTTCATCAAGGCTTCACTTTGAAGCAAGGCTCATATGAACATATGCTTAGATAGTTTCACTTTTTACCCCTTTGTAAAAGTCTATATGACTTAGCATTTATTTGTAATCACTTGAAGTCACTCACCTACCTCATTAGTCGTGGAAAAGAGAATAGTTTAGTGGAGAGAATATCTCCCTATTTTTAGAGGAGAGATTCAAGGGAGCCTAAGTTTGAATTTGAAATTCAAATCACAATCAATTCCTATAAAAAACTTCATTTGAAAAGTCGTGGTTAGTTCACTCACTTCAGCTCACTCCCTGAGGCATATCTTCATTGTTACTGAGTGTGTGTTAGTGCTACTCCATAGCCTACACCACCACACCTCAATTAGCTATGCTTGTCATGCTATTGAGCTTGTACAATCTTATCAATCAATAGATATATACACATTCATCATTTCTGGTTCTCTGTGTTAACTTCTCCAAGTCTGTCAACTTCATCAGAGCATATCTCTGGATCTACTGAACCAAATCAAGAGATCTATAGCTCATTGGAACCAGCTCAAGGTCTACTACAAGCATACAAAATCTCAGAGGATTTCATTCAGCCATTTGGGAGAAATCCGCTTCGAAGTGCACACTGGTCTGTGTCTACAGAGTTCCTAAAAAGTCGGGGGTGATTATAATTTTGCTAAACTTATTTCTCAGTGCATAGTTTATCAATTGAAGTGATTCCACTTGTGATTGGTAGCTTACTAAGGTACTTTAATACTCCCAAAAGGAATTGTTCCAATTTTAAGTGTGCTGGTCACACTGAGTAAAAGTCTGAGCAGGTATCACTACAGGAATAGAAAGTTTTTCTTGATTTTTGAAGTACCAAGTTATCTGTTTTGGTTTGATCATTATCCAAACCACTTTCAAAGTACATATATGGTTTCTTTGTGTCATTTGAAAGCTAAGCAAGTTCACTAAGCAAATCTGAAGAGAAAAGAGGGCAGGTGTGAAGCAGGTTTTGCAGCACCAACTCATTTCTTGAGTGCATCCATCCATCACTCCCAACAGTGGTATCAGAGCATAGAAGGTAAACATGGGTGATGGTTTCCCTTCATTCATTGAAAAATTGGACAGAAATAATTATCAGGCTTGGTCATTGAGAATGAAGACCTATCTACAAGGGAGAAGTCTATTTGGATACATATCAGGAGATGAGGAGTTGCCCTCATTCAAGACTAGAGGACTACCTACAAAGGATGAACATGAAAGGCTCAACCAATGGTGTGCAAAGGATGCTTTGGCAAGGTCTTATCTCTTAAACTCTATATCTGACTTTCTTTTACCTCATGTAAGGAATTGTAAGACTTCCCAAGAGACTTGGGAAACCTTGTCAAACTATTTTTCTTCCAACACAAGGGCTAGGAAGAATCAATTATGGATTGAGTTCACAACTCTTAGGAAGCAGCCCAAGCAATCAGTCTCAGAGTATGTGACAAAGATTAAAGATGTGGCAGACCAACTAGCAAGCATTGGAGAGGAAATTGAAGAGGAGCAAATAGTCAGGCAAGTGACAAATGGACTCAAGGCAGATGATAAGTGGGAAAGTTTCACCACTGCAATGGACCTCTACATGGACATGCATACCCCTGATCTCACAACACTCATGGGCCAACTATTTACACATGAAGCAAAGTTTACAAAGGCTGGAGATCAATCAAAAGGTAATAATCCCTCTGCTCTCTATACTGAAAAAAAGGTTAAAGATAAAGGCAAGAAGAAACAGGATGAAGAAGGCTCTACCTCTCAAGCTAATTATGCAGGGAGAGGTAGGTCATCTAGAGGAAGAGGCAGAGGAGGTAAATCAGGTAGGGGGAGACCCTACAACTCATCACCATGCAACATTTGTGGATTGTCCAATCATACCACAGATGAATGCTACAAGAACTACAAAAATCAGAGAGGAAGAGGCTACTCAAGAGGTGGATACTCTCAAGGGAGAGGCAGATTCAACCAACATCAAAGCTACAATGGATACAACAACCAATACAACAACAATTACAACAACAACCACAATGGAAACTACCAAGGTGGATTCAGAAATAGAAGAGACTACAACAATTACACAGAGGAGCAAGATGACTCCCTATTGATCATGAATATGACCTCCAAGATAGGTACAAATGATGATCATTTATTTTACATTGACTCAGGATGTTCTAACCATGTAGCTGGCAATGTGGCACTACTTTCTGATTTGGAAGAGCCCAAGGGCAAACATCAGGTACAAACAGGTGATGACACTAAACACTCTGTTGTCAAAGTTGGAAATGTGAAGACATGTGATGGTAATCAGAACCTATTAAGCAGGGTACTATATGTACCAAAAATAACTAAGAATTTAATGAGTGTTGGTCAGATTGTGGAGAAAGGTTTGCAGGTCAGATTCACACAACATGGAGCATATGTGGAGGATCCAAAACATGGATTCAGAAGGATAGCCAAAGGGGAGAAATCAGGTAGATTATTTACATTTGAGCTAGAAGATACAAAAAACATTGCTTTGTATAATTACAAGGATCAGACACTTTCAGAGTTAGAAATATGGCACAAGAGATTAGGGCACATAGGAGAAAGAACTCTAAAGCAAATGTGCAGGGATCAATGTGTGCTTGGGATACCTAATGTATCCAAGCAACACATGATTTACAAATGTGGATCATGTCAATTTGGTAAGTCTCACAGATTACCCTACTCAAGGAAAGGGTTCATGCATGAAGACTACCTAGATTTGGTACACACAGATGTTTGGGGACCTAGCAAGGACCCTTCCATTTCTGGTTCAAGGTATTATGTGTCCTTCATTGATGACTATAGCAGGTGGACCATTTTATACTTTATGAAGCACAAAGATGAAGTGTTTAATTGTTTCAAAAGGTATCTTGCACTTGTTGAAAATCAAACAGGTAGAAGCTTGAAGAGGCTAAGGTCAGATGGTGGTGGAGAATACTTCTCCAATGAGTTTGAAGATTTCTTGCAGGAAAGAGGCATCAAAAGGGAGATCACTACAAGGTACTCACCTGAACAAAATGGGGTAGCAGAAAGAAGGAATAGACTTATAGTAGAAATAGCTAGGTCTATGCTTAATGAGAAAAAGTTGCCAAATTACCTATGGGCAGAGAGTGTATCCACAGCCACTTATCTTATCAATAGGTTGCCATCCAAATCACTTGATGGCATGACACCATATGAAGCTTGGCATGGTAAGAGACCCTCTCTGGATCATTGCAAAATCTTTGGTTGTGTAGCATATGTGCATATTCCCTCACAGGTAAGAGGAAAGCTAGATCCTAAGGCTAAAAAATGTATCTTCATTGGTTATGATTTGAACCAAAAGGGATACAGATTCTACAACCCCACAAACAAAGGATTCAAGGTAAGCAGAGATGTCATATTTGATGAAAATGACTCTTGGTATGAGAATGAATGCAGGAAAGTGAGTCTACCCTATGACATGGATGAAGATTTCCCAAAGCTTACTAAGGAAGAACCAACTCAGCAAGAAGATTCAAGCTCAGATGATGATACAATAAACCTTGAAGAGTTCAAGGCTTGGAAGTCCAAAGGAAAGATGAAGATGAAGCAATTAGAGGATAAGCCAGAAACCTCTACTCAAGCAATGAGGAGATCTCAAAGAGAAAAGAAGAAGCCTATCAGATTTGGGTATGACACATCACTTGTAACTAAACATTCTGTATATCTCGCAAAAGACTTGTTGAATGAAGAACCGGGTACCTATGAAGAAGCAATTACCAAACCAGAATGGAGAGAAGCCATGGATGAAGAGATAGAAGCTCTCAAGGAAAGTGACACTTGGGACTTGGTTCCCAAGAAGGACTCTATGAAGGTGATAGGATCCAGATGGATCTACAAACTAAAGAAGAATTCAGATGGAACAATAAACAGGTACAAAGCTAGGTTGGTAGCCAAGGGTTTTGCACAAACCCAAGGCATTGATTATGAGGAGACATTTTCTCCTGTGGCCAAGATGCCAACTATCAGAGTATTGGTGAGTGTAGCTGCATCCAAGAATTGGAACATGTACCAATTGGATGTGAAGAATGCATTCTTGAATGGATGGATATCTGAAGAAGTCTACATGTCACAACCACCTGGCTATGAAGATCCAAAAAAGGTACATTATGTTTGTAAATTGAAGAAGGCTCTATATGGTTTAAAGCAGGCACCTAGAGCATGGAATTACAGATTGACCACCTACCTCCTAGACCAAGGATTTGTGATGAGTAAAGCAGACACTTCTCTATTCATAAAGAGAAGTAGTACAGAGGTAATCTACTTATGTGTTTATGTTGATGACATCATCATTACAGGTAATGATGTCAATGGAATTAGACATATCAAAGGACAGATGATGAAAGAATTCAAGATCAGTGATCTTGGACTATTAAAGTATTTCTTAGGTCTTGAATTGGTCTACACAAACTCAGGTATTTACATCACTCAAAAGAAGTATGTACAGGATATGGTCAAGAAGTTTGGTTTGCAGGATGCTAAGGTATCTACTACTCCAATGGAGGTTAACCAAAAGCTAAGTGCTCATGAAGGAGAAGAAATCAAAGACATTACAGGATACCAAAGTATGGTAGGTAGTTTGAACTATGCTACCTTGACAAGAATTGACATAGCATATGGAGTAAGTGTGCTTAGTCAATTCATGCACAAACCTAGGGTACCTCACCTAGAGGCAGCAAAAAGGATCTTGAAGTATTTGAAGGGGACACAAAGTCATGGTTTGTACTTTCCTTATACATCAGATATTGATATAAAAGTTTACTCAGATGCAGATTGGGCAGGATGCAAGGATGATAGGAGGAGCACCTCAGGTTACATTTGTTTTGCAGGGGATAAGCCTATTTCTTGGTCAGCCAAGAAGCAACCTACAGTGGCATTGTCATCCACTGAAGCAGAGTATAGAGGGCTTGCCAATGCAACTCAAGAAGCTATCTGGTTGAAGCTTCTATATACAGAGTTAGGTCTACACACAAGACCACCTATTATCTTTGGAGACAACACTAGCTCTCTTCACCTTGCAGCAAATCCAATTTATCATGCCAGAACCAAACACATAGAGGTTCATTACCACTATGTGAGAGAAAAGTTACTTAGCAAAGAGATTCAATTGACATATGTGTCTACTAATATG
Source organism: Ceratopteris richardii (assembly GCA_020310875.1). Lineage (NCBI taxonomy): Eukaryota > Viridiplantae > Streptophyta > Polypodiopsida > Polypodiales > Pteridaceae > Ceratopteris > Ceratopteris richardii. The sequence continues at coordinate 66,181,839 of CM035412.1, forward strand.
CAATGTGCAGATTTACTTACAAAGGCATTGGATGGAAACAAGTTATGCAGATTCAAATCCATGATTGGATTGCAGGAAGTGATTGAAGAATGAAAGAGAAGACTTAAGTCAAAGTGTTTGGCTTGAGGGGGAGCTGTTGGTGCAAGACAAGCCTTCACACATTGGCTTGGAACATTGAATTCATGGAAAACTAGCTTGGACAAAGCTTCATCAAGGCTTCACTTTGAAGCAAGGCTCATATGAACATATGCTTAGATAGTTTCACTTTTTACCCCTTTGTAAAAGTCTATATGACTTAGCATTTATTTGTAATCACTTGAAGTCACTCACCTACCTCATTAGTCATGGAAAAGAGAATAGTTTAGTGGAGAGAATATCTCCCTATTTTTAGAGGAGAGATTCAAGGGAGCCTAAGTTTGAATTTGAAATTCAAATCACAATCAATTCCTATAAAAAACTTCATTTGAAAAGTCGCGGTTAGTTCACTCACTTCAGCTCACTCCCCGAGGCATATCTTCATTGTTACTGAGTGTGTGTTAGTGCTACTCCATAGCCTACACCACCACACCTCAATTAGCTATGCTTGTCATGCTATTGAGCTTGTACAATCTTATCAATCAATAGATATATACACATTCATCATTTCTGGTTCTCTGTGTTAACTTCTCCAAGTCTGTCAACTTCATCAGAGCATATCTCTGGATCTACTGAACCAAATCAAGAGATCTATAGCTCATTGGAGCCAGCTCAAGGTCTACTACAAGCATACAAAATCTCAGAGGATTTCATTCAGCCATTTGGGAGAAATCCGCTTCGAAGTGCACACTGGTCTGTGTCTGCAGAGTTCCTAAAAAGTCGGGGGTGATTATAATTTTGCTAAACTTATTTCTCACTGCATAGTTTATCAATTTAAGTGATTCCACTTGTGATTGGTAGCTTACTAAGTTACTTTAATACTCCCAAAAGGAATTGTTCCAATTTTAAGTGTGCTGGTCACACTGAGTAAAAGTCTGAGCAGGTATCACTACAGGAATAGAAAGTTTTTCTTGATTTTTGAAGTACCAAGTTATCTGTTTTGGTTTGATCATTATCCAAACCACTTTCAAAGTACATATATGGTTTCTTTGTGTCATTTGAAAGCTAAGCAAGTTCACTAAGCAAATCTGAAGAGAAAAGAGGGCAGGTGTGAAGCAGGTTTTGCAGCACCAACTCATTTCTTGAGTGCATCCATCCATCACTCCCAACAGAAAGGTGTGTATTTATTGGATATGACAACAATCAAAAGGGCTACAGGTTATACAACCCTACCAACAAAGGATCCTTGGTAAGCAGAGATGTAGTTTTTGATGAGAACAATTCATGGTATGAAGATTCATGGAGGAAGGTCAATTTACCATATAATCTTGAAGAAGATTTTCCAAAGCTTGGTAGAGAACAACTGAAGATTGAAGAACAAGACACCTCAGAGGATGATGAAGAATCTCAGATGGAAAAGATCAAAGCATGGAAGTCTAAAGGTAAAGCAAATTGCAGGAACTTGGACATGAAACAAAATCATCACATCATGGCCTGAGAAGATCTATGAGGGAAAAGAAAAAACTAGAAAGGTATGGGTTTGACACCTCATTAGTAACTAAACATTCTATCTACATAGCACAGGACATAAACCAAGAGGAGCCATCATCATTTGAAGAGGCCAAAGCAAAAACAGAATGGAAGCATGCAATGAAGGAAGAGATTGAAGCACTTGAGGAAAACAACACTTGGGATTTGGTGCCCAAGACTTCATCCATTAAGGTAATAGGCTCAAGATGGGTCTATAAACTCAAGAAGAATTCTGATGGTTCCATTAACAGGTATAAGGCAAGGCTTGTAGCAAAAGGCTTTGCACAAACTCAGGAAAATGATTATGAGGAGACCTTCTCTCCTGTGGCAAAGATGCCTACTATTAGGGTTTTGCTTAGTATTGCCTCTTCCAAGGATTGGAAGATACTTCAACTAGATGTAAAGAATGCATTCTTGAATGGTTGGATAACAGAAGAGGTATATATGGCACAACCACCTGGTTTTGAGAATCAAGTTTATCCTGATTATGTGTGTAAACTTAACAAAGCATTGTATGGTCTCAAGCAAGCTCCAAGAGCTTGGAATTTCAGGCTTGTTTCATTCTTGCAGGACAAAGGCTTTCAACCAAGCAAGGCAGATCCTTCACTCTTTATTAAAAAGAGTAATTCTTAGGTCATCTACCTATGTGTATATGTAGATGATATTATATTGATAGGAAATGATGCAGATGGTATGAAGAAGATCAAAGATCAGATGAGAGAAGAGTTCAAGATAAGTGATTTGGGTTCACTTACCTACTTCCTAGGTTTGGAAGTTGTCTACAAAGATCATGGTTTGTTTTTCACTCAAAGAAAGTACATTAAGGACATGTTGGTAAAATTCAAGATGCAAGATTGTAAGATTGCACGTACTCCAATGGAGGTCAATCACAAATTGAGCTCACATGAAGGTGAACTCATAGAGGACATCACATCATATCAAAGTCTAGTGGGTAGTCTCAACTATGCCACATTGACAAGAGTAGATATATGTTACAGTGTGAGTGTGCTAAGTCAATTTATACACACACCAAGGAAACCACATATGGATGCTGCCAAAAGGATTCTCAAGTATCTCAAAGGAACCATAAATGAAGGACTTTATTATCCTTATGTATCTGATTTAGGTTTGAAGCTATTTTCTGATGCAGATTGGGCTGGCTCCAAGGAAGATAGAAGGAGCACTTCAGGTTATCTTACCTTTGCAGGTTCAAAGCTTATTTCATGGTCATCCAAGAAGCAACCCACAGTTGCTCTCTCTTCTACTGAAGCTGAATATAGAGGTCTTGCCATAGCTACACAAGAAGTTATGTGGATGAAGACATTATTCAAAGATCTTGGATTGGAGTTTGGAACTCCAACTATTTTTGGTGACAATATGAGTTCTATTCACTTGGCTGCTAATCCTATTTTTCATGCAAGGACTACACATATTGAAGTTCATTGTTGTTGGAGCAAGTCTATGACAAGCCTAAGTATTGGCTTGAGTCTCACAAAGTCTTAGAAGAAGCTTTAAAAAGAAGACTATGTAAAGTTCACTTGTGAACTACCTCTTGTAACTTTTGAAGAGTTTACTTAATGTAAAAGTAAGAGAATCTTAAGTGGTTGAGTCCACTTGATCAAGAATGGAAAGAGGAGCCACGAATTCGTGATTTGTGGTAGGTAGAGAATCAAATCAATCATTGATTGATTGGAGAGTGATTGAGGGAAGTTAGCCTCCCAAACTCAACTATAAATAGATGGCAGTTTTAGTCGTGGTTAGAGAGACCTATGTGAAGACCTCCAAGAGCTGAGCTTTATGCCATATCAAGGTGTGATTACAAGGCACACATATGTATCAGTAAGTCATTGTATTGTACAAGCAATATACTTTCATTTTCATGATTATTTGAGTTCATCTTTCCATGTTCTTGTGAAGTGTACTACTCACTGCCATTACTCTCAGTTTTCTCAGTCAGCTTGCAGAGATGTTTTCTCTGAGCTTGGTGCATCATTTTTAGTGATTTAACTTGGTAAAGTTAGCTCTATAAGTCTACTATATGCTCATAAATTTTCATGTCATTTGGATGTTGCAATCTTCAATTATGTTCATTTGAAGTTAACAGGGTCTCTTCATCTTCACTTCTCTGTCAGGTATCCGACTTTTTCACTCATCTTGTCAGAGCCATTTCTCAGTGGTTACTTATCCAAATTTAGTGAGAATAGAACCAAGGGATGGACGAAGCTTAATTTCCAGGTAAATATTTGCACCTTTTTCTTTTCTTTGCAAATTAAAGAACATACAGTGCATGGCATAATAGACATGACTCGGAAGTGGATGCATAGATTTAGGTGGCCCAAGTTTTTGTGGTCACATCGACAATCAATCATGGAAATAAGTTGCACTATGCATCAACTTCATTGCTTTGAAAAGAAGTATTGGAGGTGCATTAAAACAGTCGTGGTTAGGAAGAATGCATCTAATGCATTGTTGAAACTCGCATATATTAAGTTTCATGGAAATTTTGCACCATCCGTTGGATGAACAAAGTTTTGAATTGGAACTTTTGCATGCTTTAAGGAGGGGTTCAACTTCTGAACCTTATGCATGCAACACCTTTTCCAATAAAGGTGTAAATATTTTGCCATACACTAAACTATGCATTTGGAATATATTACATGGGTTTTAAGGTCAAAAGGGAGGTTTGGTTTATTCTAGCTTAAGTATGGTTACAATTTCCATTGTGGGAATAATGGTAGTAGAGCTATTTGGCCATAAGAAAAACTACCATTTATTTCTATATAGTTGGATTATTATAAGCCAAGAAATAGTACATTGGCAAGATACCTTAAGCTTAAAATCCCTCTTATGGAGCTTCAAACTCCATAAAAAACCCATGGCATGCCTGATCAGCAAGGCCATAGTACAAAAATTTTCTCTCTTGAAACCACGATACAATCATGGTAACTTAGAGCATTATCTTCGCAAAGCTCTAAGTAAGAGAAAATATGGTATAACAAAATTTTAGTTTTGGAAGTATTAGTGTTTTTTTCAAGAAAAGTTCTTTGTTTGAAAGAACTACAGAACTATTTGGAGCTTTACATTTTTCTAATGTCCTAGAAAACAAAGGATTATGTAGTAAGTGGAATTGCCATCTTCTTCAACATAGATATTTGATTGGCAAGTCAATTATTCTTTCTCAGATTACTAATTATGTCATAAGAGATGATATCTAGTTGAGATATAAACTAGCTCTATCATCAAGTGACACGAAAGGGATCTTGTAGAGTATATCTAAATCAAGGTATAATTGAAAAGCCAATTTTTTGAGACTAAGTTGCAATTGAGACTTGGTAAGTGGAAAGTCCACTATAGGATAGGCAATACATATGCTCTGCAGTGGAAATAACACTTACAAGTCCAAGAAGTAATAGATCTAACTTGATTAGAAGAAGGATTGATCCCAAAACTCAAGCTAAAGTTATCTTTACTAAAGTGGAAATGTAAGCCGGATGGTATGGGACATCTAGGTTTACACTACCACTGAAGTAAATTCGGTGGTGTTGCTCTAGCACAATGGTGAGAACCACGTTAAGAAGCTCCACCTCCTTAATGTCGATCCGCGGAAGAGATAGGAGTGATATGAAGATCGTGAATGTGAGATGAAGTGAGAGTGAAGGTGAGAAGCATAGAGATGCACACACACATACACACACACTACGAAGAGACAAGCAAGACACAATGGAAGGTGAGAAATCAACTCTATTGCTCAAGATCTCAATTACAAGCTCAAAATAGCTCTAAGCTCACACTCACCAACAAGCTAACCTCAAAAATGAGCTCTCTAGCTCTTTTTATAGATTCTAGACTAGTTTTGACCGGTTTCACATCTAGTGACCGGCATAATTAAAAAATAGATCCTAGATGCTATTTGGAAGGGTAAACGGTGTCTAAAAATGACCAAAATTGGTACGTTCATTCTACCTAAGCTCCTCAAGCTTGAAGACTCCTCGGCTTGCACAAAATGGAGCTACGAATTACAAAAAGGGTTTTTCTATGTTACATATGTTACAATAGTGATGAAAATCACTGTTGGAGGATTTTAAGAATCTTTATAAAACATAAATCTTTGAAAAAATTGATTTGACTGGCTCCTTGCTCTATCTTTATATGCTTCCGCGTCTTCTATGCCTCTGGCTGCTGCCAACACCCCCCTCCCTCTCGCTTCTGTCGTCCTCGACAAAACCTTGTTGTGAGGTCTGTCGGATGTAGTTCTGTAGTAGTTCCTGAGTGAGGGTGTGTTCTGATATCTGAATGCCTCGCGCCAAATCTGCCTTGAGTTTCTCCCAATCAATTGGTTGCGGTTCATCAGGTGGTGGGAGTCGATAATGTGTGGAATAAACCATCTGTTCACACGCGAATAATTGAAGCAAGTGGGTGGGCCTGCTGATGAACACTTCTAAATGGTATTCCCAAAAACTGGTTGTGAACATTTCTTCGAAGGTCTGCTTGTAGCACGCCGGTAGGTATTTAATTCTGCAATGCCAGGCATAACGCACCGTAGCGATGGCGTTGTGCTCATATCGTATGCAAGATCTAGATTGCCATGCTCGAAGCTCGGGGTGTTTACATGTGGTGCCTTGATGCGTCTGAAGACTTTAAAAACCATTTGCATCATGTCAAATATCTTGACAGTCATGTGCGCTGCTATATCGTCCATGTGTTTCAAGCGAGGGATCCAGTGGCGAATCGTGTCCATCATGTATCCAATTATGGGTGGTGCTGTAGGTGGCCTGAAGTATGGGTAGTTTAGCCAATCCTGGCATTGCTTGTTGTTTTGTATCTTAATAGCAAATGCCTTCTAGGAACGACGACGTGGCACTGGTCCCCAACATGGGTTGTATTTTAAATGTAAAGGTGCCTTAACCCAAGTACTCATCATCTCAGGATATTCTTGTAAAAGATCTTTATGCCAATCTGGTTGATAGATCTCGCCTTGCTGCGCATCCAGTGACAAATCCTCAGGTTCAAATTGAGTAGCATGAGATGGTTTCTTGCCTGTTTCTTTCTCTATGGCTAAATGATATTCTGCCATCAACATGAAATATGGTTTGTACTGTAACTCATGCCCGGATATGTATCTGCGCGGGGCCAAATGAGCAAAGTAGGGCGACTGTAGAATTCTTTCCTCAATCATTGCCATTGCGTGCAACTGCGCCTCTACTCGTGCTGAATGGGTTGTTCCAAGCTCTTCAATTGTATTCATCCATGCGGGAGTAGGAAGTTCGTAAGTCGTCTGGCCTTCAGCCGTGACGCATCCGCCTGGGATGGGTTGTGGCTCATAGGCTTCTTCAAAGGTTTCCTCCATCGGAATGGTTACATTTTCTTCATCAGCTGGGAGCTCTGGTGGGGAATCTATCCTTGGTGGTGCTTCATATATAGCTATCCTTGATTCAAGAGTTGATACCTGGGCCCGTGTTGCTCTAGCACAATGGTGAGAACCACGTTAAGAAGCTCCACCTCCTTAATGTCAATCTGCGGAAGAGATAGGAGTGATATGAAGATCGTGAATGTGAGATGAAGTGAGAGTGAAGGTGAGAAGCATAGAAATGCACACACACATACACACACACTACGGAGAGACAAGCAAGACACAATGGAAGGTGAGAAATTAGCTCTATTACTCAAGAACACTATTACAAGCTCAAAAGAACTCTAAACTCCAACAAGCTAACACTAACCAACCTCAAAAATGAGCTCTCTAGCTCTTTTTATAGTTTCTAGAATAGTTTTGACCGGTTTCACATCTAGTGACCGGCATAGTTAAAAATTAGGTCCTAGATGCTATTTGGAAGGGTAAACGGTGTCCAAAAATAACGAAAATTGATACGCTTGTTCTACCTAAGCTCCTCAAGCTCGAGGACTCCTCGGCTTGCACAAAATGGAGCTATGGATTACAAAATGGGGTTTTCTATGTTACATATGTTACAATAGTGATAAAAATCACTGTTGGAGGTTTTTGGAAAGTATTTGAAAACATAATTCTTTGAAAAATGATTCGACTGGCTCCCTGCTCTGTCGTTACATGCTTCCGTGTCGTCTGTGCCTCTGGCTGCTTCCAACACCCCCCTCCCTCTCGCTTTTGTCGTCCCTAACAGAACCTTGTTGTGAGGTCTGCTGGATATAGTTCTGTAGGAGGTCTTGAGCGAGGGTGTGCTCGGAGATACGAATGCCTCAGGCCAGATCTGCCTCGAGTTTCTCCCAGTCGATTGGTTGTGGTTCTTCCGGTGGCGGGAGCTGATAGTGTGTGGAATAGACCATTCGTTCACAGGCAAATAAGTGTAATAAATGTGTAGGCCTGCTTATGAATACCTCTGAATGGTATTCCCAGAAGCCGGTTGTGAACATCTCTTCGAATGTCTGCTTGTAGCACACCGGTAGGTACTTTATTCTCCAGTGCCAGGCATAACACACCCGTAGCGATGGCGTTGTACTCATATCATATACCAGGTCAAAATTGCCATGCTCAAAGCCCGGGGTGTTGACATGTGGTGCCTTGACGCGTCGGAAGACTTTAAAAATCATTTGCATCATGTTAAAGATTTTGACAGTCATATGCGCTGCTATATCATCCATATGCTTTAATCTAGGGAGCCAGTGGCGAATTGTAGCCATCATGTAGCCAACAGTTGGTAACTCAATGGGTGGCTTAAAATAGGGGTAATTCAAACAGTTTTGGCACTGCTTATTGTTTTGTACCTTACTAGCAAAGGCAGTCCAGGAGCGGCGTCGTGGCACTGGTCCCCAACATGGGCAAAGGTGCCTTTACCCATGTACTCATCATCTCTGGATACTGCTGTAGTAAATCTTTTCGCCACTCTGGTTGATAGATCCTTCCTTGTTGTGCATCTAGTGGCAAATCATCCGCCTCAAATTGAGTTGCATGCGATGGTTTCTTACCTGTCTCTTTCTCAATGGCTAACTGGTATTCGGCCATTAATATGAAATACGGTTTATACTGTAGCTCATGCCCAGATATGTATCGTCGCGGGGCCAAATGAGCAAAGAATGGAGACTGTAATATCTTTTCTTCTATCATCGCCATGGCATGTAATTGTGCCTCTACTCTCGCTGAGTGCGTTGTTCCAAGTTGCTCAATAGTCTTCATCCACGCGGGGGTCGGAAGTTCGTACGTCATCTGACCTTCGGCCGTGACGCGTCCGCCTGGGATGGGTTGTGGCTCGTACGCTTCTTCAAATGTTTCCTCCACCGGGATGGTGACCGTTTCTTCCTCAGCTGGAAGCTCAGGTGGGGAATCTGGCCTTGGTGGTGCTTCATATACTGCAATCCTTGATTCAAGGGTCGATACCTGGGCCCGTAATGAGTTGAGTTCCTCTAGGAGGTCAGGAGAGGGGTCCATAGGTGCTGGTATGTCTTGGTGTGCCGGTTCTCGTAACTGGAGTAATTTGTGATCTTCTTTGAGTTTCTGTAACTCCTCGTTCATGCGGTCATATTCATCTAGCAATCTTACATGATCGTCTAGCAGCATCCTCATCGAGTCTGAAGGAATGGCTTTGAACCTGCTAGGACTAAGAGGTTGGTCTGGGTGGTCGAGCGCTGCTTCTAAGTTTTCTCGGTTCTGATCCTGTAAGCGCTGGTTTTCTTCCTTGGCGGCTGCTAGGTGTCTTCGTAGTAAGCCCATGTTTCGTGTTAGCGTTGCATTGCGGACTGTCTGGGCTCTTAATAAGTTATCCAGGTCAGTAGTGGCTTCCTTGGTCTTTTCTTCGCTTTCTAGTTCCAATTTGTGATAAGCCTCGCGTAATTCCTCGTATCGGGTGTTCAGAGAGGCATTCTCAATAGACAATAAATTAAGCTGCGACTGTAAGTCATTGGTTGTCCTCTGCAGCTGCTGATAGTTATCACCAAGAGATGTGAACTCATCTCTTACTTCCGTCATACACATGAACATCTGTCGGAATGCATTATCTACAGTGGGTGATAGTACACCTTGGTGTGCAGTCTCTAGTATGCTCAGATAATCGTTCTCATGAACACATTGTCTTAGATATCCATCTCGTCCTCTTTTGTATAGGTTATCGCCAATAAGTGAATAGTCGTGAGCTTCCTGCCCTAGACTGCGTTTCGTGCTAAGGTCATTCCTTGAGGGAATGTGTTCGTCCTCAAGTATGTCACTAATTGTTCACTCCAGTCTGGTGTGAGAGACACATGATATAGTGTAGCATGCTCTACTGGTGGTCTTTCACAACAAGCATGGCATTCTTTACACAACTTGTAGACATCTGCTTCCATCGTAGGCCAATATACTCCTAATCTATGCAGAGTCTGTAATGTTCGATGTTTTCAATGGTGTTGCTTTAATGCACCTATGTGTGCTAATTGCAACCAATTCTCATGTTCTGATTCATCCACACAACAAGCAAGAATCTTTTGATTATCCTGTTTATATATGCTTCCTGCCATTATTTGGTATCTCTGAGACTTGGTAATCTCTCCTTCTTTGATCTTTATCCTAGGATTCTTGGGTCCGTATGTCAGAATAGGGACTATAGGCTTAGCCCATTCTGGTGCTATCTCAAGATTAAACAAGTATGCGTCTGGTAGATCATCCACTACTCCTTGAGGAGCTTCTCCTGAGAAGGTTAATCTCGAAAGGTGGTCAGCTCTGAGATGTGTCTTTCCTTTCCTGACTACTACTTCAAAATCGTACTCCATGAGTAATAGAAACCAACGTATTAGTCGTCCTGTGTTACAGGGTTTGTTGACTAAGTACAATAGGGCTTGATGATCTGTAAAGAACTTGAATTTGTTGGCCAACAAGTAGTGCCTAAACTTCTTTACTGCGTAGATCATTCCTAATCCTTCTCGTTCCGTCGTGGTGTAATTTCTTTCTGCTGCGTTCAATTGTCTGCTCGCGTAAGCTATGGGGAGATCTATGTTACCTTCATTCGTGGGTTGTGCTAACACACATCCTATGGCGTAATTGGATGCATCCACATGTACATGGAATGGCTTACTCCAATCCGGGGTAGTCAATATAGGTGCTGAGCACAAACGTCGTTTGAGTTCTTGAAGTTCTCGGGTACTTCAAATAAAGATTCTTCTTTTTTTGACATGGTTTCTTTCTTCTTTCTTTTCTTGCCTTCACTCTTGGTAGTCACTTCCGTGGCTAACCTCACCTCATTCGTAATTTCCTCGTGTCTCTGAGTGTGAGTCTTTACTTTGAAAAAATATTCTTCTTCTGATGCAAATGGGGAGTCCATGATAATTGATTCTAAATCAAAATCACTTGCATCCTCAAATGCATCAGTGTTAGGTTCACACTCTTCTAAAATTGCATCGCACATGATTGGCTCTATCGTGAAAACTGATATGTCATAGCCATCCTCGTCACAGTGGGGTGTCCATTGTTCTTCATTGATGGCTACATCCATGGTTGCTAGGATTTCTGCCCAACCATGGGGTTCAAACTCTTCGTCTGGAAATACTACAGGTGCGTAGGCTGGATCCTGAAGGGTTCGTGGATGTTGTTCTGCACCTAAGGTCCTTGCTTCTAATCTTTCTTCCTCTTGTTGGGCTACTTTACACATCCATAAATGAGTATCCTCATGCAACCAAGAAGGATCTGATTCTAATGAGTGCACGGATTCCGTCTCTACTGGTGTCTTATGGATGGTATTCCATTGTATTGGGGGTACATCTCGATGTGAATAGTCTTTAAGATTGACTTTGGTAGTCACCCCTAAATGTTGCAAGTACAAAGAATTAGTTCCCCAATCTTGTACAATTTGCAACTGACGCATGAATGGTCGTCCCAATATCATCTCATAAGCATGGTTTTTTGCAAAGTCACAAATGGCAAAGGTATGCTCAAATTCTACGCCACAAGTGGTGAGAGATATGCCTTCTAGTAAGCCTAATGGTTTTTCTATGTGTCCATCAGCCATTTGTAGCTTCATCCTGGTGGGTCTCAATGCTGGCTTACCCCAACGTTTCCATATGGCGGTGGTAGCTATGGCTACTCCGGCTCCTGAATCTAAGATGGCTTTCGTGGTGTAGCCCTGATGGGTTATCGGAAGATAAGTGTTACCTTCCTCTCCTTCGCTTACATCTCCGATCTTTTCTATGGGTATCTCTGGTACCTTATTTTGTGATCCTATTTGTGAGAGAGTAGTAGCAAGCTCCGGGAATTGATTTGCTACATGTTTCCACAATTCTGGTTTTACCTTCAATAACTCCTCCAGAGTAAGGTTACACTGTACTTTAGTGTTCTTGATCACTTCCGTGTTTCTAGGGATTACTGATTCTTCATTCCTCACTATTATCGTGGGTGCTCTCATACTAATAGACTTTGCTTCCCAAGGTCTTGTGAACTGAGGTAATTCTTGTAAAGAATTAGATTCAAAGTCTGTGTGTTCGCTCAGTTGTTCCTCCTCTACCTCATCGTAAATAGAGGGAATGTCTTGGGGAAATTGTTCCTGCAAGTCATCTATTTCTTGAATAGGAGGATGGGTTCCTTGTTCCTTTCTCCATTTCTCTTCTTGGATCTCTCTCAAAAATTCATGTGAGTACCTATGTATGGAAGACAAATTGTCTTGACTTTCTGTATTGGGTACTTGAGACAGGGATGGTGTATTCCTTTCCTGTGTCTCTGGGACAATAGGCTTCCTATGTTGATTCTTTTTCTCTTTGCTCTCTATCAAGTATTCTAGCCTCTCCATTAGTCCTTGAAAGTGTAATTCAGGTTTTGCCATGTTATTCCAATTAAGATATCTAGAGGCGTCGAACAAAGCTTGTGCTAATTCTACCATCTTCATGCACAGTTTAGTCCTCTCAGCTTCTAGATCAGCTCGTGGGTAGTTTCTACTCATTTCAGCTACCTGAGGTCCCTCTTTTAATCTAGCCTGATATGCCCGAAACATCATGTCTAGATTTTCTGGTATGGGTTCCGCTAAAACTGATCCTGATTTCTGAGCTGGATTCTCTTGATTCAAGTCCTGTGAAGTCAATTCTTGGATTTTGGCTCTAGATTCCTTCAAACTTCCTTCCAACTCACTTATCTTTTTACTCCATTTTCTCTTAATTCTTTCTCTAGAATCTTTCCAAGATTTTGTCTTTTTACTGCTAGATTCTGCAACTTCATTGGTTCCGGCCACTTTCTCTTGATTAAGCTTTTGGTTCTGTAAGAGCGCCTGGGCTCTTGTTATAGCTTGAATAGACACGTATGTAGGGTTGGATCCATCTGCGTTATTTAGAATACCTATCACGTTGATCGGTGTCACATTCGAAGCATTAACTGGATTTTTAGGACAATCTTTGATTATGTGCTCCTTGCCACAATCAGCACAAAAGCCTTGGATGTTATAGTACTGTGATTGTCCTGCTATCGGGGGATGTGGACAATCCTTTATGAAATGATCTCCTTGGCACCTAAAGCATGGTCCTCTAGGTCCCTGTGGTCTTTGTTGTCTTAATTGGGGCCGTGGATTTGGGTTTGTGTACATCACATGAGCGTAGTCGGGCTCCCAACTAGGTTCCACTGGTGGACTATCGTAATGATATGTCTCCACGTGTTCTGGTGACTCTGTGTAATATGCGGGTGGACTATCTACATGCGTAGAGTCAAAGCTGTTCGAATTCGGGTCACCCTTTGTGATCAAAGGTGAAGAAGGCACTAAAGCCCTACTTAGATTCTCTTCTGCAGCAGCGTATTTGACTGAGATGACATTCGCTGGTGGGGGTGGCTGCTGAACTAAGACGGGTTGAGGTCTCTGTTGAGCCTGGTATGGGTAGTTCTGAGGAGGCCTATAGTAATAAGGCTGAGCATTGTATTGGCCTTGATACCTACCTGGCTGCGGATATGCTTGCGGGTAGTTCTGTCTCACGGTTTGTTTGTTGTATGGGCAGTCCTGAGCCGTATGATTCGTGTATCTTCTTTCAATTGTACAATATTGGCCACTAGGGTTGGCTTGTGGTTGTGTTGCATTGGGACACACATTTGCCATATGGTCACCACCACAGGTGTAACAGCGCTTGTTCATTAGTACCCTAGGTTTACTAGAAACTCCTAGTTTCTGTGCCACTTTTTCTGCTAGGTCTTCTATTGAGCTAGACAATTTTGTGGATGCTAGAGATGAACAGTCTGAGTCCTTATAGACCTTTGAGAGTTCCAACTCATCTCCTAAGTTGTCCTCAATGTCTATACAAATTCTTACACATTGCTCAAGTGTTCTGGGTTCTTTTAGGTACACGTAGGAGCGTAGTTTAGAGCTCAACAAGCCATCTAAAAACAATGACACTTGCTTGGCTTGTGAGGGTAGCTCTTGCATTGGACATCGTTCAACATATTGTCTAAACCTACGTCCTGCCAGTCTTACTGTTTCTTGAGGAGTCTGTTTAAAGCTATGAATCAACGAGGACGTGTCATGTCTAATCCCACTTTTAGAGAATTCAGTGATGAATGACTCTAAAAAGTGATGGATGTCTCTAAATTGCCTTTGTTGCAATGGTTGGAACCAAGTTAAAGCTGTATTCTTTAACGTTAGTCCAAATGCGTTGTATTGCGTGAACATGTCTTCAACTTGTTCTGCTCTTAGTACTTGCTTGAATTCTGCGACATGGTCATAGGGATCTCCTGTCCCATCAAAGTAATTCTTCATTGATTTTACTAACTGTGTGGGTCTCAATATTCTTGTGTGTTCGCGTGGTCTAGGTAGAGGAAAATCATCTCTACCACCTAGTATTCCATGATCTCTTTGTCTATCCGCTCTATTAGTGTCTGTGGTTGTTCTATCTCTCCCTACTGGGTGATTAAAGCTTACTTCCGGTCTCTCTTTAATTCCCTCTCTTTGATTTCCATGGGCTGAGGATGTTCTTGCCCCTTGTTGACTTGTATTCATGTTTGTTCTAGATGGAGGGAATACCAATTCACCTCTCCATGTGTATGTGTTTTTAGCGCGGTCAGGTACCACAAAGACTCTTTCTGAAGTCTCATCCAGGTATACAACCTTTCCAGGTGTATCCGGGTCCTTGAACTCGTATATAGTGATGATACCTACCTCACTAAGTAGTTCTGTCTTGTATCTCCAAAAGGCTTCATCAGTTTCTTTATTTACAAACAACTCTATGCTTCTGTTGTCCTGAGGGATCCAATCCGGGATTAGTACTCGTGTCAGTACAGATTTCCCTCTAGGTGTTCTAGGCTCTTCTAATGGTTCTTTTCCTTGAGATTTTGCTTCCATCTCTGGTTGAATCACGCCAAACTCGTTGGTATTGTTTGGCTGCGTACTTAATATGTACATTGTTCCTTCCTTGTCTATGTACGCGTCTCTCTCAAATTTCACCACTGGATGTTCCAATCCAATGGGTTGATCGGGGTTGTGCATTTGCACCACTTGCCTTCGCAAACCATCCTCATAGATGCGAGCACCTAATCGGTTGGTTCGGAGAAACTCTAGTTGAGTCCTATAGGGTCCTTCTAGTTTTTCTAAATAGGCTACATTCGACCCTTCTTCTGGTCTTTCTGTGCTAAATGCCATTTCTGATTCACTAGTATCTGAGCTCTCGTAGGGATAACTAGTGTTCAATTGCTGAGCCCACGATCGTGCAGTTGTTCTTACACTTGCCTCTGATGATCTAAGGCTTCGCCGTTCTGCCTTACCTATATATTTGCCCGATCTAAGGTTCATTAATTTTCTTCCTTGCACACTCAGTACACGCTCAGATCGTCAATGATTCTTTATTATTACTTTCTTGATTCTTTTTAGATTTCTTTAGATTCTTGTCTTAATGTATGCGTCAGGAATTCGACTTTCCGTGGTACTTTGAGTTCTCGTTCCGTCAGACTTATGTTCTTTCCTTTAGGTTTTCGTGTCACACACCTTCACTTTAGTCTTGAACTTGATAAATTTAACTCTCTTGAACTTGCGGCGTTCCTATCATCTTAATCCACAATGCTAACGTTTATCCTAAGCTAAGAATTGACTCAGGGGGTTGAGTAATCTTCCAACCTCGAGTCAGCTTTTCTGGTTGCTCTGATGCCCAAGAAGCCGCGCTTCCCAAGCTTTATGCCCTTCACTGCCTTGCCTTGATTGCCTTTGATTGCCCTTGCTAGACCTGGAAAAATCCAATATTAGACCAATTCACAGTTGGATGATCAAGCACTTGAGTATATACACCTTTTAAGTCCCTTCCCTTTTGCCCAACTTTTCAATGTTTGCCCCCTGGCTTTCTAGTCCCAAACTAGGTCAACCTCAAAATAGCTTTTCTAAAAATAGACGTATCCTTTAAGAAAAAAACAGTTGAGGTCACGTAGTACTCGTCAAGAGCTTTCTAATGAGCTATTAAGCTCAAAAAACGGACTTCGGATGAAAAAGTTATGACCGTTCAGGCTCTGGGGGGGTAAAAACTAACAAACCGGTGTTTCTCCAAATATGAGCTAAGGGGTCTCCTATGAGTCTAATCACCCAAAAATTTCCCAAAAATAGCCCCAAAATTGGCCAAAAAATGAAACCCTAAAATTTGCGATGGGGGTGCACAATCGCGATGGTCTGAGACAATCGCGATGGTCTGGGACCGTCGCGATGGCGTGAGGGTGAACCGTCGCGATGGCATGAAAGTGGACAATCGCGATGGCGTGAGTGTGAACCGTCGCGATGGCTCGATCAGGCGGACAATCGCGATGGCGTGAGTGTGAACCGTCGCGATGGTCTGAAGTGCACCGTCGCGATGGCGTGAAAGTGAGACAATCGCGATGGCCTGAGGGTGAACCGTCGCGATGGCTCGATCAGGCGGACAATCGCGATGGCGTTAGTCAACGGTCAACGTGAACAATCGCGATGGTCCAAAGTGAACCGTCGCGATGGTCATAGATGCGATGGCTTGAGCCAATCGCGATGGTCTGGGCGCGATGGCGTGAGCCTATCGCGATGGTTCGAATTTTTGAAGTGTCACGATGGTGTGAGGGTGTCGTCGCGATGGTGTGAGGGTGTCGTCGCGATGGTCCAAAAAATGAACCGTCGCGATGGTCTAGCTTGCCACGTGGCACCGTCGACGCGATGGCGTGAGCCAATCGCGATGGTGTGGGGTCAACCGAACAGTCGCGATGGTCCGCGAACCGTCGCGATGGTCCGCGAACCATCGCGATGGTCCGCGAACTGTCGCGATGGTCCAAATGAACCGTCGCGATGGCGTGAGACCGTCGCGATGGTCCGGCCGAGCCGTCGCGATGGCGTGAGCCAATCGCGATGGTGTGACACAATCGCGATGGTCTGAGACCGTCGCGATGGTCCACCAAAGTATGATTTTTTGAGATGCAGCTATGGATTCCTATAGGCGCAGGTGTGCTCTTCACGCTGGTGTGGTCGCCTTCTTCAAATTCCGAACTTTGCAGACCATCGCGATGGTCTGACACAGTCGGAAATTTCTGACAGAAACTGAAAATTTTACCTTTTCCAAGCTTTCCTGATGCACTGGAGCTCTGTACCTGCAAGAAAACTCAAGAAATCCAAAGCACACACAAGCACAAAAGCTCTCTCTCACTCTCTCGCATGCACAAATGAGGGGAAATGAGGAGAATGGGTGGATATGGTGAATTTTCTGATTTTTTTGGAGATGAAGATGATGATGCGGTGATGAAGATGGAGTGTGGGGGAGGTGAAAAACACTAAAAACTAAGTAAAAACAACAACAAAAACTGAAATTTTTACCTTCTGTCGCATTGCAAACTGTCTGTGCCCTTAACAAATTGTCAAGATCAGCAGTGGCCTCTTTGGCTTTCTCGTCACTTTCTACTTCCAGGTTGTGGTATGCCTCGCGTAATTCTTGGTACCGAGTATTCAATGAGGCATTCTCAATCGACAATGAATTAAGCTGCGACTGTAAGTTGTTGATTGTCCTCTGCAGCTGCTGATAATTATTTCCAAGAGATGTGAACTCATCTCTTACTTGCGTCATACACGTGAACATCTGTCGAAATGCTGTGTCTATGGTGGGTGATAATATTAATGGTGCGCTAAGTGAAGATGCAGTGGGTGTAGATGCAAAGGGAACGGGGAATGGGGGTGGGAAAGTGGATGCTGTGGTGATTGTGGAAAATTGTGGTGTGCTTAAATATTGTGGTGCCACAAATGAAGTGAGTGGAGGTGTAGTGGGGGGTGATATATCCATATCGCTGGATGTGGTGTCGAGTGTGGTGACTGTGAATAGTGGTGTGATCGTGGGTAAGTGTGTGGGTGTAAATACAGGATTTACAAAGGTTGAGGAGTAATTTATAGAGGGGTTGTCTTGGATGGCTTGGTGGAAAGGGGAAAGAGGGGTTACGGTGGGTCGGGGAGGTGAGACTAGGGAGAATGTTAATGGAGGTGGGAATGGGAAGAGGGGTCTTGGAGGTGTGGGGAAGGATGGAGAAATGGGTTGGATAGAAAGGTGGATGTGTTAGGGGGTAGACTAGGTTGAGTGGGTGCGGGAATTGTGGGATGAATGGGAGTAAAGACGACTTTTGCTACTCCACCGGAGAAAGAGGATGTTGTTCTAGGAGAAGGGGGGTGTATGGGGAAGACTAGATGGATGGGAGGTGATGGAGGAGCGGTTGGGGTGGTCGGTACTTCGACGACTATGGTGGTATGTAGAGTGGTAGTACGGGGTGGGGAGTCGACGATAATGCTGTCCTCTGCCAATGAGCTTTCAGCAACGAGACGTGCTTCCCTAGCCTGTTCTGAAGACTGACCGCCAGTGGGTACCCGAATGTATTCACCTGGTTTGGTTAGTAGGCGGATTCTGCGAGGATCATACTGTGGTAGCGGTTTTCTCTGCAAATATCTTAAGGCTTCAGTGGGTCCAACTGATTTGACAAGCTCTCTGAAACCTCTGATGTATACTTCTTCGAACCCACCTGAGACAAGCTCCTATTCTATAAGTGTTTGGCTCTCTTCGTCAGTCAACTTCTTGCGCGCCCAAACCTTTTCCATAGTACGGTATAACTTTTTGATAGCCAGTGTATAAGCTGTTGCTTCGAAGGTTTCTTCCTCTTATGTGCTCGTGTCACCTTGGGTGTCGGTTTGTTGTCCTTGTTCGTCTGTTTGTCCATGCTCTTGGGACTCGTGAGTGCCCTGGCTGGCTTCATCATCGCCTTCATCTTCGTCGGTTTCTGTTCTTTCTTCCTCAGAACTAGACACTACTTGTCCTTGTGGTTGATCTCGCGGTGTGGTAGGGTAGCTGGGCCTTTCATATTCCTGAGAGAAGATCTGGCCTTCTAAAAACTGAAATTCATTTGAAAATACATCCTGCATCTCAAAATCAAATGTGGTGTCTGCTTGTTCTGCTTCTAAATAGGGTATCGAAAAAGAGAAAGCTTCCGCACCAATAGTGGTGGGAACTTCTACTGTAGTGGTGGTAGGTCCATGGACTGTGGCTGCTTGAGTAGTGACTGTGCTGGTACTACCTTCCGTTACAACTGGTCTTGATAACCGTATACGAATAGGTTGTACTGTTGGAGTGGCTTCTGTCGGAGACTACTCTGGAGATGGTTGTGGTGAGGGTGATTCTAGCACCTGAAGGCAGGGGATAGTTCCTCTCATTCGCTTTCCTGCTCTTCCTTTGCTGGGCTTCCTAGCTTTCTTTGTGGTTCCTTTAAACGCTTTCAGCTCCTCACTTGTCAATGCGCGTTCGATCGGCAAGTCATATGCTAAGCACATATATACAATTCTAGTCAGTGCGCAACATCCATTGATGACTTTCTTTCTTTCCCATCGATGTTGTGCTAAATACATCTGATCAATGATCCAGCTAGCTAGATCAACTGTCTGCGGTCCAATACAAAATAAATACAAACCAAACCATATTAGTTTGTGAGGCATTGTGAACCTGTCCTAAGCGGGGAAAGCAAAATGCCGCATACATATCCGCAGTGGTTTTGAAAGCTCACGTGTGATCGCCGAAATCTCCTCCCACTTTGTAACATCCCCACGTTTCATAGGGTCTGGAACTAACCTTTCTCACTCTATGGGCGTGTGGGTTCCATGAATCTTGATGGCAGCTCGACTCATATCTTTAGAAAGATAAAATCTTTTATATGGTGGATCGTTCACTAAGGATGGCAGGATGAAGGTGCCTGGCAGATCCTTGTTCTCCGAAGCTATCAAAGTGGTGATTAAGTAATAGCATCTGTAGAAGTCAGGTTTAGGCAAAGGGTCACTGAAATACTCTGTGAAGCCGGCTCTTGCCCAAACATGTGTTAAGTCTTGTGTGTTCTGTAGCCCTTCGAATTCTCTTGAGAGAAACTGATATTTGCCCTAGGTACGGTCATCAAAAGTCAAGTTAGCCTCAAATATAAACTCAGCATCGGCCAATGGTCCTGCTAGCCCTTGAAAACAGTGAGAATTACGATGAATCTTCTCAGTATACCCTCTAGGAGGATCGTCAATAGGCATCGGTCCTAGGAAACCTTGAAATTCTAGCGGTGGAGCCGTCGGATGGGGCTCAACGAGTAAATCACTAATAGTAGCCCTAGGTATACTGGTTCCAGCTTCAGATGGTCCTTCTTCGGTTTGCATGATGATTGACGTGCTAATGGAAAAGATCTGCTACAAAAGATTAGCACATTAGTATGGAAATTAATCTCTAGACACCTATATGTTTTCAGATATTGCATGCAGTTCTTTGATGAGATGTTATTACAGGTGATGTTGGGTTATAGTGTGTGGATGTATACAAGGTTCAGTCACGAATGAGTTATTACAAGGTTGTAGATTAGTCGGGGTGGTAGTTATGTTAGACAAAGGGTTAGGAGAAGACTTCTGGATACATTTTGGTATCTACTTCCTAAGAGTTTGTGATCGGGTGATAGGTCTCTGCGGAGGGACAAAAGATGATATCAGATTTGGTGGTATGGAGGGTTGAAGAGATTTCTGAGGGGTGTATATTACAAGGCTTGAGGGTTGAGCTATAATACAATGTTTGGGTACCCAAATCTGCGTGGGTGTGGGTCGGTTTATAAGGTACTTCTTGGCGATCCAAATTTATCGAATGTTTGTATTCGTAGAAGAAGGTCGAGGAGGTGTTGAATATTGACGTTGCTTCTGCCTTGACTTCTCTTATCATTGTCTGCGTTGTTGAAATCTGTTGGTGGTTTCTGTCCTTTTGGCACCCATATTTGTCTTGTGCCTCTTGCTTTATGATACTGAGATTGCAGCTTTCTTCCTTGTGTCCTCTGATGTTGTCGTCGGTCTGGGTTCCTTCGTCGTGGTTGACTCTTTTGTGGTTGAGGTTGAGAGGTCGGATGGACACTCTGCTTTGGAAAAGAAGGGAGGTCCAACACTTGCGAAACCTACCCATTAGGAAGTGCTCCATTTTGTACTTTTAATCTAGGCCAGTCTGCAGTAAGTGTGGAAGGATGGGCACCGCAGGGTGTTTTGCCCATGTGGACACTGATGAAGTCCAGCTGACCTCCAATTGTCCCCATTTGTCTGCTAATTGTGCCCATTTGGCCAAGCGGTTGGGTGGTTGACCCTTCTAATTTGCAAGAAGCCCAAGGGAAAATCTCCAGACATCCTTCTGATTGACAACTGTCTATAGCCAAGCCCGTGTGGGTTGGTGTAGACGTAACGTGGCTGATCTGACCAAAGATCTTTCGGTCTTCCGTCGCATGCATTTCATAGGGTCTAGGGATACAAATCTCAGTCGGAATGCCATTAGGGAAGTCAAGCGGTATCACTCGCTTCTGATATAAGGTTCCAATCTGCAAGGAGCCTTGTATAAGATTTAGGTCCACTAAGTGATCGTATAGCCAATCTTGACCAAGGATTAGGGGTTCTATCAGGTCCTCGTCATGGCACACTAGTAGTTTCACTGTCAAGGTCACTTCGTTTATGAGGATAGGAAGGTCCACCTCACCCATGCAAGGGGTTTCCATACCTCCTAGACCTATGAGGTATGCCTCAATTGGCCTCATTTCTATTCCTCAATCCTTATAGTGGGACCATCTAATTGCACTAGTCGCAGCACCTGAATCAATTAAAGCCTTGAGCTCTTGGCAAGGGTTGCCGTGCTCTAGCCTGACTGTAATGAATGGTCTCCTGTCCACTATGCTAGGATGAGTGGTTGACTTTACTTGACACATGGCCATGGGATATCTGGGTGATGTTTCCAGATGGTTATAATGTTCTCTCCCTAGTCCTTGTCTTCTTAGCTTCATGCGCTTAATGCGTTCTATAGCTTCTGCCTGAGCTTAAGCTCGTATTCTATTTTCTTCCTCCTTACGCTTCTTTGCCAACGTGAGTCGTCTAAGCATATCCTCAGTAAGAGATTCTTGATATAGCTTGACTCTACAACCACTAATGTAATTAGGCATTATGTCTCCTTCTAAGGTGGCTAATTGTACTGCTCCACTTGTCGAGAGTCTGTTAATGATCATAGGTCCATAACCTCGCTTTTCTAACTTCCGTGCATGTTGTTTCAGCGTATATACTAGGACTAAATCTCCTTCTTTCAGGACTTTATCTTTCACATGTGCATCAAAATATTCTTTTTGTCGCTTCTTTGCTGCGTATATTCTTGCTGCTGCTTTCAGCCTGGTTTCTCCTAATCTTTCCAAGTCCATTATTCTTGCTGATAATTCATGGCCGGTCCACTGATGTTCTTGTGCAACCTTAAGGGTCGGTATCAAGAAGTCCAAAAGAAAGTCTATACCCCATTTAGAAAATGCACGTCTGCCCATCATGGGTTTCAATGGCATTTCATCTCTACGAGTAGGAAACTAAGTTCTTTGGCACACATCACATCTCTTTACATAGGTATGTGCATCCATGTGAAGAGTGGGCCACCATAATCCTGCAAAGATGATGGCTTTGATTATCCTATCGGGTCCAAAGTGACCTCTTGCAACACCTTGGTGTGCAGTCTCTAGTATGCTCAGATAATCGCTTTCATGAACACATTGTCTTAAGTATCCATCTCGTCCTCGTTTGTATAGATTATCGCCAATAAGTGAATAGTCTTGGGCTTCCTACTCTAGACTTCGTTGTCGTGCTAAAGTCATTCCTTGAGGGAATGTTTTCGTCCTCAAGTATGTTACTAAAGGTTCACTCCAGTCTGGTGTGAGAGACACGTGATACAATGTAGCATGTTCTACTGGTGGTCTTTCACAACAAACATGGCATTCTTTACACAATTTGTAGACATCTACTTCCATTGAAGGCCAATATACTCCTAGTCTATGCAGAGTCTGTAATGTTCGATGTTTTGAATGATGTTGCTTTAGTGCACCCATGTGTGCTAATTGCAACCAATTCGCATGTTTTGATTCATCTACACAACAAGCAATAATTTTTTGATTATCCTGTTTATATATACTTCCTACTATGATTTGATATCTTTGAGACTTGGTAATCTCTCCTTCTTTGATCCTTATCCTAGGATTCTTGGGTCCGTATGTGAGAATAGGGACTATCGTCTTAGCCCATTCTAGTGCTATCTCAAGGTTAAACAAATATGCATCTGGTAATTCATCCGCTATCCCTTGAGGAGCTTCTCCTGAAGTTAGTCTCGATAGGTGGTCAGCTCTGAGATGTGTCTTTCCTTTCCTGACTACTACTTCAAAATCATACTCCATGAGTAATAGAAAGCAACGTATTAATCGTCCCGTGTTACATGGCTTGTTGACTAAATACAATAATGCTTGATGATCTGTAAAGAACTTGAACTTGTTTGCCAACAGTTAATGTCTGAATTTCTTTACTACGTAGATCATCCCTAATCCTTCTCGTTCCGTAGTGGTGTAATTTCTTTCTGCTGCGTTCAATTGTCTGCTCGCGTAAGCTATGGGGAGGTCTATATTACCTTCATTCGTGGGTTGTGCTAACACACATCCTATGGCGTAGTTGGATGCATCCACATGTACATGGAATGGCTTACTCCAATCCGGAGTTGTTAATATAGGTGTTGAGCATAAACATCGTTTGAGTTCATTGAATGAATTCTCACACTCATCAGTCCATTCAAAATTGGTTAAAAGAGAGTACAAAGGCTTGGCTATGATTGCATACATGTGTATGAATCGTCTATAATAACCGTAATGGCCCATAAATGCTTGTACCTCTTTCACGTTAGTTGGTCTAGCTAGATCTGCAATTACCTTTACCTTTTCTTCATCTGTCAAAATTCCATTCTTTGACACAATGTGTCCTAGAATTTTGCCTTGTCTGATCATGAAAACACATTTTTCTAGGTTCAAACAAACCTAATATTCTCGACATTTGTTAAACACTTGCCTTAACTGTGGGATATGTGTCTGTCTTACATTTGAATGTGCACATATGTCATCGACATAAACTTCCAAACTCTTTCGTAAGAATTCCTTGAAAACATGACACATGAGTCACTTGAAAGTGGTGGGTGCATTTGTGAGCCCAAAAGGCATCACACGAAATGAAAATATGCCCCATTCTGTGGCAAAAGCCGTCTTATGTTGATCTTCTGGAGCAATGGCTACTTGATTATAGACAAGCTGTAAACTTCCTTGCCCGCAACTCTTTCCAATAAGTGTTCTGTGATAGGAAGAGGATAACTGTCCCTAATTGTGGCGGCATTAACTTTTTTAAGGTTAATACACACACGCAATTTTCCATTCTTCTTGGGCACAACCACAATGGGGGATACCCATTCAGTATGCTCAATTTCGTAAATGAATCCTGCTTCTATCAAGCGATCTATCTCTTCTTTGATCTTCGCAGCGTAGTTATCATTGTACGTGTACGGTTTCTGTTTCGTCGGTTTTGCATCTGGATTCATAGGGATTCTATGAGAACATATATCTTGGTCTACTCCTTTCAAATCTTTGTAACTCCAAGCGAACACATCTCTATATTCGCGCAATAGGGCAACTAATTCTTCTTCTTCTTCTTTCGTCAAATCATGCCCAATGTATGTACACTTTTCTTCTTCTCCTTCTATGGCTACTATGATTTTTTTGGTTTTCTCTCGGTTATCATATACCTCCCACTTCAACTTTTTTGTTAGGCATTCGTACCATTATTCTTCTATCTTCTATCTCATACTTCTTGAAGTTCTCGGGTACTTCAAATAAAGATTCTTCTTCTTCTGACATGGCTTCTTTCTTCTTTCTTTTCTTACCTTCACTCTTGATAGTCACTTGAGTGGCTAACCTCACCTCATTCGTAATTTCTTCGTGTGTCGGTGGGTAAGTTTCTACTTCGTAAAAATATTCTTCTTCTGATGCAAAAGGAGGGTCCATAATGATTGACTCTAAATCGAAGTCACTCGCATCCTCAAATGCATCAGTGCTAGGTTCACATTCTTCTAAAATTGAATCACACATGATTGGCTCTATCCTGAAAACTGAAATGTCATAGCCATCCTTGTCATAGTGGGGTGTCCATTTTTCTTCATTGATGGCTACATCCATGGTTGCTAGGATTTCTGCCCAACCATGGGGTTCGAATTCCTCATCTAGAAATACTACTGGTGCGTAAGCTGGGTCTTGAAGATTTCGTGGATGTTGTTCTGCACCTAAGGTCCTGGCTTCTAATCGTTCTTACTCTTGTTTGGCTACCTTACACATCCATAAATGAGTGTCTTTGTGTAACCATGAGGGGTCTGACTCTAATGAGTGTACAGATTCCGTTTCTACCTTTGTCTTATGGATGGTATTCCATTGTATTGGGGGTACATCTCGATGTGAATAGTCTTTAAGATTGACTTTGGTAGTCACTCCTAAATGTTGCAAGTACAAACAATTAGTTCCCCAGTCCTGTACAATTTGCAACTGACGCATGAATGGTCGTCCCAATATCATCTCATAAGCATGATTTTTCGCAAAGTCACAAATGGCGAAGGTATGCTCAAACTCCACACCACAAGTGGTGAGAGATATGCCTTCTAGTAAGCCTAATGGTTTTTCTATGTGTCCGTCAGCCATTTCTAGCTTCATCCTGGTAGGTCTTAGTGCTGGCTTATCCCAACGTTTCCATAAAGCGGTGGTAGCGATGGCTACTCCGGCTCCTAAATCTAAGATGGCTTTTGTGGTGTATCTCATAAGCATGATTTTTCGCAAAGTCACAAATGGCGAAGGTATGCTCAAACTCCACACCACAAGTGGTGAGAGATATGCCTTCTAGTAAGCCTAATGGTTTTTCTATGTGTCCGTCAGCCATTTCTAGCTTCATCCTGGTAGGTCTTAGTGCTGGCTTACCCCAACGTTTCCATAAAGCAGTGGTAGCGATGGCTCTCCTTCGCTTACATCTCCTATCTTTTCTACTGGTATCTCTGGTACCTTTTTGTGTGTTCCTATCTATGAGGGTGTAGTAGCAAGCTCAAGGAATTGATTTGCTACGTGCTTCCACAGTTCAGGTTTTACCTTCAACAATTCCTCTAGGCTGAGATTACACTGTACTTTGGTATTCTTTATCACTTCCGTGTGATTACTCATTCTTCATTCCTCACTATTATCGTGGGTGCTCTCATGGTAATAGACTTGTCTTCCCAAGGTCCTGTGAACTGAGGTAATTCTTGCAAAGAATTGGATTCAAAACCTGTGTGTTCACTCAGTCGTTCTTCCTCTACATCATCGTAAATAGAGGGAATGTATTGGGGAAATTGTTCCTGCAAGTCATCTATTTCTTGAATAGGAGGATGGTTTCCTTGTTCTTTTCTCCACTTCTCTTCTTGGATTTCTCTCAGAAATTCATGTGAGTACCTATGTATGAAAGACAAATTGTCTTCACCCTCTGTGTTGGGTACTTGAGACAGGGATGGTGCATTCCTTTCCCGTGTCTCTGGGACAATAGTGTTCCTATGCTAATCCTTTTTCTCTTTGCTTTCTATCAAGTATTCTAGCCTCTCCATTAGTCCTTGAAAGTGTAGTTCAGGTTTTGCCATGTTATTCCAATTAAGATATCTAGAGGCTTCGAACAAAGCTTGTGCTAATTCTACCATTTTCATGCAAAGTTTAGTCCTCTGTATTTCTAAGTCTGCTCGAGGGTAGTTCTTACTCATTTCAGCTACTTGAGGTCCCTCTTTTATTCTAGCCTGATATGCACGGAACATCATGTCTAGATTTTTTTGGTATGGGTTCCGCTAAAACTGATCCTGATTTTTGTGCTAGGTTCTCTTGATTCAATTCTTGTGAAGTCAATTCTAGGATTTTGGCTCTCAACTCTTTTAAACTTCCTTCTAACTCAGTTATCTTTTTACTCCATTTTCTCTTAATTCTTTCTCTAGAATCTTTCCAAGATTTGGTCTTTTTACTGCTAGATTCTACAACTTCACTAGTTTCGGATACTTTTTCTTGATTAAGCTGTTGATTCTGTAAGAGCGCCTGGGCTCTTGTTATAGCTTGGATAGGCACGCATGTATGGTTGGATCCATCTGCGTTGTTTACAATACCTATCACATTGATCGGTGTCACATTTGAAGTGTTAACTGGGTTCTTAGGACAATCTTTGATTATGTGCTCTTTGCCACAATCGGCACAAAAACCTTGTATGTTATAGTACTGTGACTGTCCTGCTATTGGAGGATGTGGACAATCCTTTATGAAATGATCGCCTTGACACCTAAAGCATGGTCCTCTAGGGCCGTGTGGTCTTTTTTGTCTTAATTGGGGCCGCGGATTCGGATTTGTGTACATCACATTAGCATAGTCAGGCTCCCAACTAGGTTCCACTGGTGGACTATCATAATGATATGTCTCTACGTGTTCTGGTGACTCCGTGTATTAAGCAGGTGGACTATCTACATGAGTGGAGTCAAAATTGTTTGAGTTCGGATCACTCTCTGTGATCAAAGGTGAAGAAGGCACTAAGGCCCTACTTAGGTTCTCTTCTGCAGCAGCGTATTTGACTGAGATGACATTCGCTGGTGGGGGTGGTTGTTGAGCTAAAACAGGTTGAGGTCTCTCTTGTGCCTGATAAGGGTAATTTTGAGGAGGCCTATAGTAATAAGGCTGAGCATTGTATTGGCCTTGATACCTACCTGGCTGTGGGTATGCTTGCGGGTAGTTCTGTCTCACTGCCTGTTTGTTGTATGGGCAGTCTTGAGCCATGTGATTTGTGTATCTTCTCTCAATTGTGCAATATTGGCCACTAGGGTTGGCTTGCAGTTGTGTCGCATTGGGGCACACATTTGCCAAATGATTTCCACCACAGGTGTAACAACGTACGTTAGTTGTTAACTTGGGAATCTCTTTACTAGAAACTCCTAGTTTCTGGGCCACTTTTTCTGCTAGGTCCTCTATCGAGTTAGACAATTTTGTGGATGCTAGAGAAGAACAGTCTGAGTCCTTGTAGACTTTTGAGAGTTCCAACTTGTCTCCTAAGTTTTCCTCAATGTCTATGCAAATTCTTACACACTGCTCTAGCATTCTCAGTTCCTTCAAGTATACATAGGAGCGTAGTTTAGAGCTCAACAAGCCGTCTAGAAAAAATGACACTTGTTTGGCCTGTGAGGGTAACTCTTGCATAGGACATCTTTCAACATATTGTCTAAACCTACGTCCTGCAAGTCTAACTATTTCCTGAGGGGTCTGTTTGAAGCTATGAATTAATGATGACGTGTCATGCCTGATCCCACTTTTAGAGAATTCAGTGATGAATGACTCTAAAAAGTGATGAATGTCTCTAAATTGCCTTTGTTGCAATGGCTGGAACCAAGTTAAAGCTGTATTCTTTAACATTAGTCCGAATGTGTTATATTGCGTGAACATGTCTTCGACTTGTTCTGCTCTTAGTACTTGCTTGAATTCTATGACATGGTTATAGGGATCTCCTGTCCTATCAAAGTAATTTTTCATGGACTTTACTAATTGAGTGGGTCTTAATATTCTTGCGTGTTCACGTGGTCTAGGTAGAGGAAAATCATCTCTACCACCTAGTATTCCATGTTCCCTTTGTCTATCCGCTCTATTAGTGTCTGAGCTCTCGTAGGGGTAATTACTATTCAATTGCTAAGCCCACGATCGTGCAGTAGTGCCTACACTTGCTTCTAATGATCTAAGGCTTCGTCGGTCAGACTTACCTACATGTTTGCCCGATCTAAGGTTCATTAATTTACTTTGCGGCACTTCTTTGATCGTCAATGGTTCTTTGTTTTTAATTGCTTGGTTCTTTTTAAGTGTCTTTAAGTTCTTGTCTTATCTTACTCTAAGCGTCAGGAATTCGACTTTCAGTGGTACTTTGAGTTCTCGTTCCGTCAGACTTATGTTCTTTCCCTTAAGTTTTCGTATCACACACTTTTACTTTAGTCTTGAACTTGAGAATGTTAAATATCTTGAACTTGAGGCGTTCCTATCCTCGTTAATCCACAATGCTAACGTTTATCCTAAGCTAAGAATTGACTGAGGGGGTTGAGTAATCTTCCAACCTCGAGTCAGCTCTGCTGGTTGCTCTGATTGCCCAAGAAGCTGCGCTTCCCAAGCTTTATGCCCTTCACTGCCTTGCCTTGAATGCCCTTGATTGCCCTTGCTAGACCTTCCAAAATTCAATGTTTAGACAAATTCACAATGGATGATCAAGCACCTGAATGTATACACTTTTAAAAGTCCTTTCCCTTTTGCCCAAATTTTAATGATTGCCCCCTGGCTTTCTAGTCCCACACTAGTTCAACCTCAAATTATCCTCTCTAAAAATCAATGTATTCTTTATGAAGAAAATAGTTGAGGTCACGTAGTACTCGTCAAGAGCTTTCTAACGAGCTATAAAGCTCAAAAAACGGACTTCGGATGAGAAAGATATGACCGTTCAGGCCCTAGGGGGTGAAAACTCACAAACAGGTTTTTCTTCAAATATGAGCTAAGGGGTCTCCTATGAGTGCAATGATCCAAAAATTTTCAAAAAATAGCCCCAAAATTGGTCAAAAAGTCAAACCCTAAAATTTGCGTTTGGGTGAGCAATCGCGATGGTCTGGGACCGTCGCGATGGTCCAAGCGAACCGTCGCGATGGCGTGTGCGCGAACCGTCGCGATGGTCTGAAGTGCACGGTCGCGATGGTCTAAATATGAGCAATCGCGATGGTCGGGGTGAGGCGTCACGATGGTCCGATTGAGTGAACAATCGCGATGGCGTCAGTCAACGATCAACGTGAATCGTCGCGATGGTCCGAAGTGAACCGTCGCGATGGTCATAGATGCGATGGCATGAGCCAATCGCGATGGTCCAAATTTTGAGCTGTCGCGATGGTGTAAGGGTCTCGTCGCGATGGCATGGCTAGTGAGCAATCATGATGGTCTAATTTGACACGTGGCACTATCGAGGCGATGGCATGGGCCAATCGCGATGGCGTGGGGTCGACGGGATCGTCACGATGGTCCAAGTGAACGGTCGCGATGGCTCAAGTGAGCCGTCGTGATGGTTCGAGACCGTCGCGATGGTTCGGCCGAGCCGTCGCGATGGCGTGAGCCAATCGCGATGGTGTGACACAATCGTGATGGTCTGAGCCAATCGCGATGGTCCACCAAAATGCAAATTTTCAAGATGCATCTGTGGATTCCTACGTGCCCAAGTGTGCTCTATATGCTGGTGTGGTCGCCTACCTCAAATTTTGAACTTTGCAGACCATCGTGATGGTATGACACAATCGGCAATTTCTGACAGAGAGTACATTTCTTACCTTTTTGCAGCCTTCCTGATGCACTGGAGCTCTGTACCTGCAAGAAAACTCAAAAACACACAAGTACACACAAGCACAAAAGCTCTCTCTCTCTCACACATGCACAAATGAGGGGAAATGAGGAGAATGGGTGGATATGGTGAATTTTCTAATTTTTTTGGAGATGAAGATGATGATGCGGTGATGAAGATGGAGTGTGGGGGAGGTGAAAAACACTAAAAACTAAGTAAAAACAACAACAAAAACAGAAATTTTTTACCTTCCAACGCCACTTCTTGCTATACTCTTACCATCACACATTCGTCCTAGACTCGGTCCCCGGCAATGGCGCCAAACTTGGTGTTGCTCTAGCACAATGGTGAGAACCACGTTAAGAAGCTCCACCTCCTTAATGTCAATCTGTGGAAGAGATAGGAGTGATATGAAGATCGTGAATGTGAGATGAAGTGAGAGTGAAGGTGAGAAGCATAGAGATGCACACACACACTACGAAGAGACAAGCAAGACACAATGGAAGGTGAGAAATCAACTCTATTGCTCAAGACCTCAATTACAAGTTCAAAATAGCTCTAAGCTCACACTCACCAACAAGCTAACCTCAAAAATGAGCTCTCTAGCTCTTTTTATAGATTCTAGACTAGTTTTGACCGGTTTCACATCTAGTGACCGGCATATTTAAAAAATAGGTCCTAGATGCTATTTGGAAGGGTAAACAGTGTCTAAAAATGACCAAAATTGGTACGTTCATTCTACCTAAGCTCCTCAATTTCGAGGACTCCTCGGCTTGCACAAAAAGGGTTTTTCTATGTTACATATGTTACAATAGTAATGAAAATCACTGTTGGAGGTTTTGAAGAATCTTTATAAAACATAAATCTTTGAAAAAATTGATTCGACTGGCTCCCTGCTCTGTCTTTACATGCTTCCGCGTCTTCTATGCCTCTGGCTGCTGCCAACAGGTGGTATGGGACATCGAATTTGTGGGTAATCTCAACTTGAACTTTGGGACATTTGCTCTATATGCTTGGAGAAGAGAAAGCAAAAAAGCTCTGAATAGTTCTTTTAACCAAGAAGCACAATAAAAGATTGAAAATAAACTCTTTCAAATACTTTTGAAAGAGCACAATTTTCAATTTACTCTTAGGTAGTTTTCGAGGACGAAAACTCTTAAGGAGGGGAGAAAGTCCCCAAGAACTTGTATCTTATGCCTTGAAAAGACCAAATAGGATATTGCAAGGTAAAAGATATGCAAGAAATAAATAAAGTTGAAGTACTTCCTCGTATTTTAGTACTTCATATATCTTTCATTACATCTTCCAACTAAGTGAAGTTCTCAAAGATTGGGAATTCTCAAAGAAACCCAATATAAGAGAAGACTTGGATACACCACAAGGAATGTTTGAATCCTAAGTGGGTTAGGAAAAGAAGTTGGATGAGCCAAAAAGGATAAATCTGAAATTATTTTGATGCTTCATAGGGATAACATAACATACGTTATGGATTCCAGTAATATAGACCTAAGAAATATGACTTCTTGTATGAAGCAAAATAGATAGATCCCCAAGAAAACCCATGGGTAAAGCTTTGAAGCATGAAGGGATCTATTTGAGAAAGACCTAGTCTTATCCCTTATTTTGGTTAAAGAAGAGAAGGAAGCCAAAAGACCCAAGTAGGG
The DNA here is from genome assembly GCA_020310875.1 of Ceratopteris richardii. NCBI lineage: Eukaryota > Viridiplantae > Streptophyta > Polypodiopsida > Polypodiales > Pteridaceae > Ceratopteris > Ceratopteris richardii. The sequence continues at coordinate 66,213,733 of CM035412.1, forward strand.
CGAAAATCAAGTCAAACTTTAAGTCTAATAAGATGAGTCACAGCACATTAAATGGTTAACCAATTATTTAAGTAAGATTAGTAGTGGTGTATCTAAGCACCTTCGTCCTTGCTCTTATAATTTGGTACCATTTTATGAAGGGCATTTATAAGGACAGAAAAGGTGATAAAGTATAGAGACAAAGTTATGTGGATTGGATGAGGAACCCACTGGTATGGGACGGTGGGTACTGAATCCCGTTGAGTACTTTTTCTTGATGGCCAGAAGAAAAAGGGACTCATGATCCAATTGGATACATCAAGAAGACAATGTCTAGGATTAGGCATCTTCTTCAATTATCCTCTCAAAGGGAAGAAGAATTCTTCCAACAAGATATGAAAGGATCTATCTCTCATAAAGAGTTAGAAATAAGGAGAGGATCAACTTTTTTGAGTTTGAAGGTAAACTCCAAAGGATGAAGCTCTAAAAGCTTCATGCCAAAGTATGACTTGAAATTCAAGGATCATAAAAATGATCTTAGATCAAGCTTGAAAGAAAGCTTAGAAAGATCATCTTTTTGATACTTGATAAATCAAGTTAATTGAAGAATAGGAAAAGATCCAATGATGATGTCGATATAGGACATCTTTAAATCTAGAAAATAAGAGGGAAAACTCTGGGATCAAGAAGACCTTTAAGGTTTGAGATCCAACTAAAGATCCATAAGGATTAAGCTTTGAAGAAATGATTGGAATAATCTATTTTTCCTTATGACCTTAAAGATAACACGATCTTTTACACTATGAGTTCCCATGTTGGGACGCATTTATAAAGTTCTTAATCTTTTTAGAAGAACAAGTAAAATAGTTTTCAATCAATTGGAGTCTACAATAGTTAGATTAATTCCTATGGATTCTAGTCCCTTAAAGTGGATGCTCAAAACTACGTAAAGTTTTGAAAGAACATTAAACCCACTTTTGGTAAGCTATTCTCTCTGAACATAAAGAGGATGTTATTTCCTCTTAGAATTAGAAAGATAATCCACCTTCACCATTCTATTGGTTAGGTAGGGATTAAATAATAAAATTCCCCTCTATTTAGATTATTGAAGGCGAATTCCAAACAAGAAAATCCACCCATTTCACTAAACGAGAGTGATTTGGGCAGGGATTATGTAAGATTCATCTTCCTTTTAGAAAAAGTTGGATTCTAACTTGAGAGATGAATCTGATAAGGAAACCTTAAGTAGCATTCATCTATTTTGCTAAGTTCATGCACCAGTAGTGCAAAGAGATGGACCAAGGTAGCAATTTAGTTGCAGTCACTTTTGACTCCACCTAATCCACATGTTTGAGCTTTGGATACCTAGATGGCACATGGCTTAAACAAAGGAAATAGGCAGGGATGTTCTCTTCCACCCTTTTCATTCTTTCCGTATTTTGCATTTGACTCATTTCTTTTTCATATGCAAACTAGATCGAACTTTGAATGATTGGGGCAGGGAATCAGACCACACATGGATTATCCTCTTTAAAGATTCATTCAGGATAGAAATCACGCTTTTGAATTAAGAGGCAAATTAGAGAGATGAAGGCCATGATCTTTGAGATTGATCATGGAGCATGGGGGAATACCCCAAGGTATATATCTCCACTCATTTCCGAGGACAGAAATGCTTTTAAGGGGGGGAGAATGTTGTATAATTACATGGGTCTAAGGGGTAGAACCCTTGGGTTTCTAGGTGTGAAACCCTTTGGATTTATGGTTTATTTGCCCCTTTTAGATGGGTCTTGAACCTTAGGGCTAATTCTCTAAGGTTGAGTACCTTAGGCTTGATTGGAAGCTTCTCCTAGCCACTTGATTTGTATGTGAGAGTTTGGAGAGTCTTCTTTTAGAAGCCATGTGATTTCATGAGATATCCTAAGCTTGGAAACCATGTGACCACCTTAGGGACCCATGTGATGGAAGGTACACATGTCCCCTTGAGAGGGACTTACCCCCTTAGACTTGGAGCTATATATTGGAGCGGTTGGTTGGGTGGAAAGACATCTCTCTCTTCCTAGTGTGTGGCCTTGCTAGTTAGTCTTGTGTGAAGGCTATGGAGTCCTTCTACAACATAGTCCTAAAGGTCTTTCTATGTGACCATCGGCCATGTCCAATTTCATTCTTGTTGGCCTGAGTGCTGGCTTGCCCCATCGCTTTCCATAAGGAAGTGGTAGCAATTGCAACTCGTGCTCCTGAATCCAGAATTGCCTTCGTGGTGTAACATTGGTGGGTAATTGGAAGATAGGTGTTTCCTTCTTCTCCTTCACTCATGTCTCCTATCTTATCCATGCTACTTTTGGCACTTGATTGGCTACATGTTTCCATAATTCTGGCCTAACCTTGAGTAGCTCTTCTAAAGTGAGATTGTACTGCACTTTAGTGTTCTTTACTGCCTCCGTATTCTTAGGTATGACTGAATCTTCATTCCTTACCATGACCATGGGTGCTCTCATACAAGTGGACCTAGCTTCCCATGGGCCTGTGAAATGGGGTAGCTTCTGTAAGTAATTAGACTCGAAGTCTAATCTCTCAGATATGCACTCTCGTGCTCTCCACAAATGGAAGGAATGTCTTGTGGGAATTGATCACGCACATCATCCACAAGTTCAATGGGAGGAGGAACTTCACTCTCTTGCCCATTTCTCTTCTTGAATCTCTCGTAGGAATTTTGGTGAGTACCGATTCATAGAAGAAGATGCGTCTGGTTCTCTGGAGTTAGGCACACAAGCTTCCTGGGCAGGAAGGCTTATCCTTTCACTTGCCTTGTCCTTACTTTGAGAGGTGGGGTCCTTTTAAAATTTTTCTATTAGCCTCTCCAATCTTTCCAGTAGTCCATCAAAGTGCAACTGCGTCTTAGCTAAACTAGAGAAGTTAAAGAGGCGACTGACTTCAAACATGGTTTGAGCCAATTCCACCATCTTAGCACAAATTTTAGTTCGTTCAAGCTCTCTAGTTTGGCTCTAGGGTAACACTTTTCATGATCCATCACTTAAGGCATATCAAGCCAAAATCATCTCATACATTAGGTCAAAACTATGATCACTAGGGTCACTTTCTAACAACAATGGTGTTACTGGCACCATGACTCTATTCAAATTCTCTTCTACAGCTATGTACTTCACTAGAATCACATTAGTTGGGGTTGGAGGTTGTTGATCTAACACAAGCTGTGACCTTTGTTGGGCCTGATATTGTGGTTGGTAGGGTTGCTGAGGCCTACCATACTACTATTGTGGGTGTTGATTCTGGTATCTTCCTTGTTGAGGGTATGGTTGTGGATACGTTTGCCTAACTGCTTGCTTATTGTATGGGCAATCTTGTGCGGTGTGATTAGTGTATCTCTGTTCTATGGTTTAGTATTGACTACTAGGATTCACTTGGGGTTGAGCCATAATGGGACATACATTCGCCATATGGTCACCTCCACAAGTATAACATCTTTTCACTAGGACAAATCTTCGTATTTTTTTGCTTGAGACTCCTTACGTTTTAGCTACTTTCTCTGCAAGTTCCTCAATAGATGTGGACAGATTTGAATTGAGGCTAATAGAGCTATCTAAATCTCTATAGATTTTTGAAAGCTCTAATTCCTCCCCTAGGTTATCCTCAATGTTTGATGCACATACGTACATACTCTTCTATGGACCTAGGGTCCTGCAAGTACACATAAGATCTCAATTTGGTACTTAGCAATCCATCTAGGAATAAAGCCACTTGTTTGGCTGGAGTGGGTAACTCTGGAACCTGACATCTCTCTAGGTATTGCCTAAACCTTCTTCCTGCAAGTCTAACCGTCTCTTGAGGTGTTTGCTTGAAGCTATGTATCAGTGAGGAGGTGTTGTGTCTGACGCCACTCTTAGAAAACTCTATGATGATGGTGAAGCGGTTGAAACCATGTAAGGGCTATGTTCTTGAGAGTTAGATCGAAGGCATTATATTGAGTGAACAAGTCTTCAAATTGTTCAGCTCTCAAAACTTGCCGGGATTCTGCCACATGCTCGTATGGGTCTCCTGTGCCATCGAAGAAGTTCTTCATGGACTTGACTAGCTGTGTAGGCCTCAAGGTCCTTGTGTGTTCTCTAGGCCTTGGCAGAGGGAATTCGTATGTATTTCTGTGATTCCTTGGGTCTCTAGGTCTCTTCGTTTCCATTCTTTCTGTCTTTGTTCTTGTTCTTTCTCTTCCAAGTGGGTTGGCAAAGCTCACTTCCGGCCTATCCCTACTCCTGTCCCTTTGAGCTCCATGAGCGTGGGACGTTCCAGCTCCTTGGTGACCATATGAGACATTAGATCTTGGTTGGGGGAAAAAAATTCACCCTTCCAAGTGTAGGCATGTGTACCATGCGTTGAGACCACAAAGATCCTCTCTGAAGTATTTTCTAGATAGGTCAGTTTGCCTAGGCTATCGGGATCTTTAAACTCGTAGATTGTGAGCATTCTTGCTTCATTAGACTAGTCAGTCTTATACCTCCAAAAGGCCTCATCAACCTCTCAATTTAAGAGCAGATCTATGCTCTTGTTGTCCTGGGGCACCCACTCTGGAGTGATGATTCTAGTCAAGACTGATTTGCCTCGGGGAGTCCTAGGCTCTCTTCCTAAGTTCACTTGCTCTATGTCACCTATGTCTGCCTCTGGAATCACATTACCGAATTTTTTTGTTCTATCCGATTGGTTGGTGACTACGTACATTGTCCCTTCCTTATCTAGGTATGCACCATTTTCGAACTTGACCATTGGATGTTCTAATCCCAGGGGTTGATCAGAGTTTTTAATCTGCACAATAGATCTTCTTAAGCCATCCTCATAGATGCGAGCACCTAATCGGTTGGTCCTAATGTATTCAAGTTGGGTTTTGTAAGGGCCTTCACGTTTCTCTAAGTAAGCCACACTTGAACTTCGTGTAGGTCTCTCCATACCATAAGAGATCTCTGATTCACTAGTTTCAGAGCTAAGCTAGTGCGGATAAGCTCTCAATTGTTGGGCCCAAGACCTAGCAGTGTGATTGACACTAGCCCTTGAAGACCTAAGGCTTTTTCTATCTCTCCCTAGATGTCGTCCTGATCTAAGGTTCATATCCCTGATTGAATAACCCCAATTTTCCCAGTACAACCTCGTTGCTGAGTTCTTTTGTAATCGTCACTTATTCTTTTTAATTTTCTGAGGATGTCACTTCTTCTCCAATCAATCTTCCTCACAAGGAACACTTGGGTTTTATTGTACTTGATTTTGATCCCTTGATTTGAATTCTTTTCCCTTAAAATGTTTTGCAATTGTAATCTATTTATAATTGCACGTGAGTGATTAGAGTTCTTGGACATGAAAATGCTTAATGTTGCCCTAATCAATCAATACCTCTATCCCTACTTAGCCTAAGCTAGGAATTGATAGAGGGAGTTGAGAATAATCCAACCTCAAGTTGCTTATCCCTTTCCCTTGTAAGCCCAAGAAGTGTGTTCCCAAGCCTGCACTCACTCTTGCCTTGAATGCCCGTCGATGCTCTTAGTGGACCTTTAAAAGTCCCAAAGTTAGCTCAAGATATAAATTCAATTCACACAACACACCATTTTCATTCATGTAATTCATAGACCAAAGTGTCCTTTGTCTTTATGGAAAACAATCCTAAAGATCCCTCAATTTTCTTACCCTGAGGTATGGTCAACTTCAAAATACCCTATCTATAACTCCCGGTATTAGTTTTAGTGGGATTCGAAACGAGCTTTCCAATGAACCTAAGATCACTCTGAACGGATTTTGTATGAGGAAGTTATGACTGTTCAGGGTTCTGTAGTTAAAACACGATTCAAACAGGCTAATAGGCAAATAGGGTTTTCTCAAATTATTTTCTTATGGCCTCCCTATGTGTCCTATAGCACAATAGTCATGCCCAAAGTTAGCCAAAATCCTCAAATTAAAAACCCCAAAAAAATTGGCCGAAAATGGCTCTCAATCGTGATCCATAGGGCTGTCAATCGCGATGGATAGAGCTGTCTGTCCTGGCTTGTCAATCGCGATGGACACGTGTCAATTGCAATGGACAGCTGTTAATCAGGATGCAGAGGGGTGTCGGTCACGATTGATGAGTCAATCATGATTGATGATATCAATCACGATGGACTGAGTTTTTAAGGTTTTTTGCATGATTTTGTGTCAATCGTGGTCTATGAGTCACGATGGACAGGTTTCTCGATAAACTGGAGTGTCAATGGTAATCTTTCTGTCCGTCGTGATGGACAGCTGTCAATCTTGATCGACAGGCAGTCCGTCGTGGGGTGTCAATCGCGATTGATTGAATTTTTTGGATTTTTTGCATGCCTATGTGTCAATCAGGGCCCATTTGTCACGATGGACAAGATCTTCGTTGGCTTTTTGGTGTCAATCGTGGATTTTGTGTCGCTCGCGATGAATACCATCTATCAGGATTGATAGAGGTGTCCATCAGGGTCTGTCGATCGCGATGGACAGGTTGTCCGTCGCGATGGACACTATGAATCGCGATTGATGCTATGAATCATGATGGATAGCAAAAATGAATTTCTTTTAGAAATTCTTATGGATTTGTGATGTGCAAGGTCTCTAGTCTATTGTGGTGCACTTAGATTTACCCAAAGATCAAAATTTCTGTCAATCGCGATTGATAGAGATCGATGTCTCGGAGATTATGCAGAGCTTTTCCATACGTGCGCCACTTGCTGGAGATGATGATACAGCAAAAACCTGCAAGAACACTCAAGAAACATGCAAAAATAGCACACGCAAATCGCTCTCTTGCTCGCTCTCACAAGTGAAATGAGGGGAATGGAAGGGGAAAGGTGATATGACCAAAAAACTGAAAATTTTGCGAAGGTGGTGATGGAGGTGGGAGATGGTGAGGATGATGAGGTGATGACGATAGTGAAGTAGAAAAAAGAAAATAGAGAAAAGTGAAGAAAATACCTATGAATCCAACATCACAACTATACGTCTTACCATCGCATGCTCGTCCTCGAAGATTTCTCCTCGGCAATGGAAACAAATTTGGTGTCACTCTAGCACAATGGCAAGTACGAATATAAGGAGATCTACCTCATAAATGTCAATCCATGGAGATGTGAGGACTAGTATGAAGACTATGAGCAACTGATGGCACAAGTGCGTGAGTGAGAAGCACACTAGCATGCACACACATACACACACACGTGCACACATGACAAGAAGAAAGAGAAGAACAAAGGAGTAACTTCCATTACAAAAGGGTTCTCATACAAAGCTCAAATCTACAACAAGCTAACCTCAAAAATGAGCTCTCTAGCTCTATTTATAGTTTTTTACTAGCTTTGGTCATGTCAGACCTAGTGTTCGGCCTAGTTAAAAATTAGGTTCCTAGGCTATTTTGGAGGCTCAAACGAGCTCTGAAAATTATGAAAATTGGTACATAAATACTACTGATACTCTTCAGGCTCGAGGAATCCTCAGCTTCCACAAAATGGAGTAGGAATAATCAAAAAATGGTATTTACAATGGTGTGAAGTGACTAAGATTACTATTTGGGAAATATTTCTTCATGATAAATTATAGGGTGCCGGATCTGCATTGACTACTTTGCCTAATTAGTCCTTCTCTTTGCTCTGACTCTTTTCATTGGCTTCCTTGTCTTGTACGACCCTGAGTGCCCTAACTGCTACCAACAATTGTCTGACATATGCATTAGTGTCTGGACAGTATCACAGGAAATTAGATAATAAAGTAGTAAAATGTATTTTTTTTGGGTAGAGTTCTGAAAGTAAAGGCTATCATATGTATCATCCACAGACTAAACACATTTTGGTTAGCCGTGATGTTTTTTTGTGGAAGATGTTATTCGGCATTTGCTTTCATGTACTAAGGAGACATTTGTTGGCTCCAAAGACATGTATGATACTTTGCTACCTCTTTTTATAGGTGGACAGTCTAGTGTTGGTCCTAATGAGGCAACTTCTCAGCCTTTGCAGGCTTCATGTGATGATGCAGATCATTCCACTTTTTATGCAGATTTACAGATGCACTTGTTGATGAGAGAGCTAATATGGAAAATGCAAAAACTATGCCAAATGGCTGGTGCAGAATTTGCGGGACAACAAATTAGATGCACCTCTATAAAATCGTACTCAATCAGGCTCTCATAGTGCCTTTTTTGCATCAGATTGCTATGCTATAGATGCATCTAGTCTCTATGATGAGAGTGAGCGTGTTTTGTTTGATGAAGCACAAAATTATGAACATTAAATGGTTGCAATGCAATCTGAATTTGATGCTATAATGAAGAATGGTACTTGGACTTCATGTGACTTGCCTCCTGGCAAGAAGGCCATTGGCACAAAGCATAAACCAAATGGAACAATTGATAGGTATAAGGCTAGGCTTTTTGCAAAGGGTTATGCACAGGAAAGAGGCATTGATTTTGATGAGAAATTTGCACCTACTTGCCGAATAGCATCTGTGCACTTGCGGCCCATCATGGTTGGAATGTACATCAGTTGGATATCAAAACAACATTTCCAAATGGTGACTTGAATGAAAAAGTGTATGTTTTTCAGCCCCATGGCTTTGTGCAAAAAAGGCATGAGAACCACGTGTGCAGGTTAAAGAAGGCATTATATGGTTTAAAGCAAGCACCCCGTGCTTGGTATGAAAAGATACATGCCTATCTGATTGCATATGGTTTTGAAAACAGTCCAACTAAAAGCACCTTATATGTTAAGCATGTTAATGATGTACTTCTGATCATTGTGGTTTTTATTGATGACATGCTGCTCACTAGTCCTCATGAGAGGAATATTGCTGATTTTAAGGCTGATTTGCATGCCTCATTTGAGATGTCGGAATTGCGGCATTTGCATCACTATTTGGGCATTCAATTTATGCACGTTGATGGTGGAATGGATTTGTGTAAAACAAAATATATTGACACATTATTGTAGCATTTTGGCCTTGAAGACTATAAACCCATTGCCACTCCTATGGAAAGAGGTTTATGATTCAGTCTTCATGATGCTGGAGATGCATTTGATGTTGTTCTCTATCAACAGGCTCTTGGGTGCTTGATTTACTTATGCATTACTTGGCCAGATATTCAGTTTGCTATCTCACAGATGAGCACGTTTATGCATTGCCCAGGTGTGAAGTATTGGCAGGTGGTTAAGTGCATCTTTCGCTACTTGAGTGATACCCGACTACTTGGGTTGTTTTATCCCAAGGGGGATCATTACCGCTAGATTTACATGCTTTTTATGACTCAGACTGGACTAGTTGCTATGACACTCATGTGTCCACTAGTGGTTTTTGATTCATGCTTGGTAGCTCATGCATATCCTGGCTGAGCAAGAAGTAGCCTACTGTGGCCACTTCCAGTTGTGAGGCTGAGTATAGGGCAGCTTTGACAACAACTATTGAGTATGTGTGGCTTAGATGCCTTATGGCTGATTTGGGTGTTGGTTAGTCTTCTGCCACCACCATCTTCACTGACAGTCAAAGCACATTGGAAGTTGTGAGGAACCTTGTGTTCCATGCTCGCACTAAGCACATTGAGGTGCATTATCATTATGTTAGGGAGAGGTCCTGTGCTAGAGAGATCAGCTTGGTATATGTGCCTACACAAGAGAACATTGCAGACCTTTTCACGAAGGCTCTACCTAGAGAGAAGTTTGAAGTTTTCCACAAAGCTTTGGGCTTACTTCCTTTTGTGGAGTGATTTCCGCATAGCTTGGCACTTCCTTATACCTGAGTGCCAGCTCCTTGTTCACCGCATCATGCCTAGGGGGGATTTGTTGATATATTTAGGTAGTGATGTGTGTGAACACTCTAGGACCATCGGGGCACTTTTTTCCCTCTTTAGGAGGGTTTTTTCCCTCGGCGTGTATATACGCCTATAGCCCTAATGGGTTACTTATCTTTGTACATTCTCTAGTAATACATTTAGTATTCTGTGTTGTGCTCCAAGCTTCTTCTTCTTCCTTGTGCTGTTTGCGTGCTTCTGCAGATGTCTAACTTCAATAGTTCCTAGTGAAGTAAGAACAAAGTTAGAGCCCAACAGTGAGAAATGTGTGTTCATTGGCTACTCAAATGAGCAAAAAGGCTACAAGTGCCATAAACCCTCTCTTAGAGAGGCTATATGTGTCAAGAGATATTGTGTTTGATGAGTCAAGGTCATGGTATCTGAAAGAACTTGGAGAAGCTTGTAGGAGGTAGAAAAGTGAGTTGCGAAGGGACGAAGTTTGGTCTAACCAACTGGCACAAGACCAGCCCTTGAGCTTATGGAGACTCAAATATACCTTATAGGCATGCGATAAGTGCAATAAAATGCACTATGTACTTTGGAGCATTTAAGGACACAGAATCCATACACAACAGATAGGGTTGCGAATCAACTAGCTCAAAAAACTTACTATCTTTGGATGAGACAATGAACTTCAAATGCTCATTGCGAACAACATGATTACAATTAGAAAAATGCTTTTATGGGAGTGATACACATAGGGTTGAGTGTATAGAATGCACAAGAGTATAAAAAATAAGCAAAATATGCTTTAGGAATGAATCAAACACTCAATGGTGGTACCTCCTATTTTTTAGGAATACATAGAGATTGACCTCTGAGATAAAAAAAAACTGAAATTTCTCCCAATCTATTGAACCAAATGCTAGGAAAATCTATAGGCAAAAACTAGACACTGGTAACTTTCGAATGAGCAATTTTTCATCCAATTTCAAGCTCTGTTAGAGAGGGTAGCAACCTCTGCAAGCTTACTAGTGGCAAAGAAGATGATGCAAAAAATTGAAGGAGCAAGACAATGATGGTCACAAGTGTATGTATATTGCTTCCATGTATATTACAAGTGATTTTAAGTCTTTATATAGACTCTAGAAGTAATCCATGACTTCTAAAAGTGGATTTGGACTCAAATGAAGGCGGTAATAGTTGTTGGAGGGAATCAGTTCACTTTCCTACAATCTAGGAAAAGTGAAGATCTAGTTTGATCTTTTTTTAGGTGATTGATTGCAACTCAACTACCACAAATTCGTGGAATTTGGGTTGTCTCTTTCTACTTTTACATGTGTAAATCTCAAGGCTTTTACCATTGTAAAAGAGAAAAATATTTTTTTTAAGAATACTATAAATGAGCTCTCCAATGGATATTCTTTTGAGGTAATCCAAACGATAGATTTTTGATGTAGATCAAATCCACCTCAAGCATTGTGTAAGCTTGATGTTCCAACAACTCTCCCTCAAGCTTAAGTATGTTTGAGTCTTCATCTCTAATAGGTTGATTACCTACAGATAACACATGGCTACAGCTAAGAGAGTACTTAAATATCTCAAGGGTACAATCAATGAAGGTATATTCTATCCTTACTCTTCAAAATTGGATATCAAAATCTCTTCAGATGTAGACTGGGCAGGAGCAAAGGATGATAGAAGAAGTACCTCTAGTTACTTAGCATTTGCAGGTTCAAGCTAGTGTCATGGAGTTCCAAGAAGCAACCTATAGTTGCTTTATCCGCAACTGAAGCAGAATAAAGAGGTTTGATCATAGCAACTCCAAAGGCAATATGGTTAAAAGCATTGTATATAGATTTGGGATTTGTGAGTTCCAAACCTCACATATTTGTAGATAATGTAAGTTCCATGCATCTAGCAACAAACCCTATTTTACATGCAAGAACCAAACACATAGAGGTTCATTACCACTTCAATAGGGAGAAGCTCATGGCAAAGGAGATTTACATTTCTTGTTCCAACTGAAAAGCAAGTAGCATATATGATGACAAAGGTACTTGATGGAATAAATCTTTGTAGATTCAAAGCTATGATTGATTGCAACTCAACTACCACAAATTAGTGGAATTTGGGTTCTCTCTTTCTACATTTACATGTGTAAAGCTAACGGCTATTAGAATGGTAAAAGATCCATGAAAAATTTCTTTTAGAAAAATTCTATAAATAAGAATAAGTAAAAGAGCTCTCTAATGGATATTCTTTTGACGTTATCCAAGCGATAGCTTTTTGATATAGATCAAATCCACCTCAAGGATAGTGTGAGCTTGATGTTCCAACAGTATGGAGACAAGGGCAAGGCAAAGTTGAATGAAGAGGATCAAGAGGAGTATGCAAAATTTGATGTGTAGATTCAACCTCAAGAGTCAATCACAATTAGTAGATGATCACTCTTACTGTGATGATTATGAAGGATCTTCCTCTACTTCAAAGTATAGAAGGGCTGCAAGAGATAGACTATGACACTAGGGAAGCTCAAGAGGAGTGAGAAGAGAAAGAGCTTGAGGAGGTCATTAATCCTAATGCAAATCTTAATAGACTTAAGAAGCAATATCCCAAAGTTCAAGAGAGGAGGTCCACAAGGAAGAAGGCACACCCATAAAGGTATACATATGGTTCTTTCATGGCAAAGCACTATGCATACATGATGAATGTCATTGCAGATCAAGAGCCACATTCTTATGAGGAGGCAAATACCAAACTAGAGTGGAAGAAGGCTATGTATGAAGAGTTCAAAGCTCTTAAGGGGAACAACACTTGGGAACTAGTACCCAAGAAGGAAGGCATGTAGATAGTCCAAAACAGGTGGGTGTACAAGACCACGAGGAATGCAGATGGTAGCTTGGCAAGGTACAAGGCTAGATTAACTAGCCAAAGGCTTCGCACAAACACAATGGGTGGATTATGAGGAGACTTTTAGCCCTGTGGTAAACAAGGCTACCACTAGAGCTCTCATAGCCCTATGTGCAACAAGGAGGTGGCCTATCTACTAGATGGACATAAAGAATGCTTTCTTGAATGGTGAGTTACAAGAAGAGGTGTTATTGGAACAACCTCAAGGGTATGTAGATCCACAACATACTACCTATGTTTGCAAGTTGAACAAGGCCTTGCATGGCCTAAAGCAAGCCCCAAGGGATTGGAATCAGAGGCTGGTGAATTTCTTCAAGGGATGTGGTTTCTCTCCAAGTGATGCAGATCCTTCCTTGTATGTGAAAAAGAGAAATGACAAGATATGTTTGATATGCATATATGTAGATGATCTCCTTGTGACAAGTGATGATGATGCAAGGATAAGAAACATCAAAGAGAATCTTGCAAGAGAGTTCAAAATCTTGAATTTAGGTGTGCTAAAATACTTTATTGGCATTGAGGTGATCTATGGGAAATAGGGAGATACAAGGTAGAGGTATGTTGGCTCAATTCGATGTCTTAGGTAGTGCAGAAGTCATGTATATATAGGATCAAGGGTGGCCTTCCATGGACGGTTATACATGGGCAGTAGAGCATGGGCGGCCACCGCCCACGTAATTGCCATACACGGCTTAAGCCGGTTAAACCAACCTAGCAAATATAAATAATTTCTGACTCTGACAAGGAATATTCCATGGAATATTCCATATAACAACACCAGGGGGCCCGTTGGCCCCTTGGGACCCCCTGTTAGGGGGCCCGATGGCCCCCTTGGACCCCCCGATTGGGGCTGCTCCCTGCCACCCCGAACTCCACAATTGGAGATCCTGGTAACTCCCTTTCCTTACAATACCTTACATGGTCCAATATGACCTTCATCCAACATGCAAGTTGGGATTCCCATCAATTGGGTAATGCACGCTTGGCTTCTCCTCATAATGGGGGCCTTACAAAATATGCATACAATCATGAGGGGTATACATTGATCACATACTAACACCGCCCCCCTCAATGTTTACCAATGAAAAATCAAGTAGGTTTCAATCCCATCCCCATTTACTAAAGATGCCTATTGAGGTGCTCTCTTCCAAGTGCTTTAGTGAATATGTCAACACACTTTGCCTCTATTGGGCAATATTCTAGCTCCACAATTTCATCTTCAATTAGCTCACGAATGTAATGGTACTGTACTTCTATGTGCTTGGTGCGAGCATGAAATACTGGGTTCTTTGCAATAGCCATACAACTTTGATTATCACACTTGAGTACAGTCACCATATTTTATGGAAAGCCTAGATCTACAAGAATTCTCCTTAACCAGACTGCCTCACAAGAAGCAAAACAAACTATTTTGTACTCTACTTCAGTGGACGAGAGTGCGAGAGTTGGTTGCTTCCTACTTACCTAAGAAAATATTCTTGAACCAAGTGAGAAACAATATACAGAAACAGATTTTTTGAATCATAATCTCTAGCCCAATCTGAATCACAATATCCTTTGAGTGTATCACCTGTGGTATAAAAAAATACCAAAATCCAAGGTTCCTGCAATGTACCTTAGAATTCGCATTCCAACATTCCAGTGAGTCTCCTTAGGTTTGTTGGAAAACTTTCTTAACACTCCAACAGCAAATGTCTGGTCTGGTGTTGCACAAAAAAATAAGACTTCCAAGGAGCTTCCTATACTTCTTGATTCATGAGTTTGTGATGATCTCTTGTAATGATTAAATCATCTACATATACAATGACAACAACTAGCTTGCTATCCCTTTTGGTTACATACAAGTTAGCATCATAAGTACTTCTTTCAAAACCCATATTTTTGAAAAAATTATCTATCCGTTGGTACCAAGCCTGTGGAGCTTGCTTAAGTCCATACAAAGCTTTCTTCAACCTGCAAACTTTATTTTCTGAATTGGGCACCTCAAAACCTCGTGGTTGAGATACATATACCTCATCCTTGAGGTGACCATTCAAAAATGCAGATTTGACATCCATCTGGAAAATAGGCCAAGCCTTTTGTGTAGCTATTGCAAGTATTGTCCGAATATTTTTCATGCGTGCTGTTGGTGCAAAAGTTTCTTGAACATCAAATCCTTCGATCTGTGAACAACCTTGTGCAACTAATCTTGCCTTATACTTTTCTAATGTTCCATCTGCTTTATACTTAGCTTTCCAAATCCATTTAGTACCTATTTCCTTCTTCTTTAGCGGCAAGTTGACTAGATACCATGTATATTTTTTAGTATACTATCATAATCAGATTGCATTGCCGCTCTCCAACCTGGATCATCAAGGGCTTCTTCAATGGTGGTAGGTTCCTTTATCGAGCCCATGATATCTATCATTAGAGCCATGTTAACAATGTGTTTTGAGGCTCTTCTTTGCTCCTCTATTCTCTTTGATCTTCGTAATCCATCGAAGGATGATTTTAGTACATCTACATGTGGATTGTGATAATCAAAGAGCTGTTGTGCCCACTTCGATAGTGGTTTACGCTGTGCAGCTACAATTGGTTGGCTTTTTATTGATGAAATTTCTCCATCAGATGTTTCCTCCTCAAGTTTAACCTATCTTTTGATAGACACAAGGTGATATATTTCTCCGTTTGATGAGATAGTAGATTTACCTTTGTCTTCTACTAAGTGTGGTCGTTCATCAAACACCACATCTCGGCTGACAAAAATCTTCCTTGCCTCAGGATCCCACAACCTGTATGCTTTAGAATCTTCACTATATCCTAGGAAGACACACTTTTATCTTTTTGAATCCAACTTTGATCTTGTTGAATCAGGAATATGCACATAACAGAAACAACCAAAAATTTTGAAATGCAAAACTAAAGGCTTTTTACTAGAATATGCTTCTTGAGGAGTCATCCCCTTCAGTTCTTTTATGTAGCTTCGATTGAGGATGTAGACTGCTGTATTGACTGCTTCTGCCCAGAATGAATCAGGCATGTCTTGAGCCTTTAACATACAACGAGCCATTTCAACTACTGTCATGTTCCTACGCTCAACAATGCCATTTTGTTGAGGTTTATGAGCTGTGGTAAGTTGCCTTTTCACACCATGCTCCTTACAGTAATTATTGAATTTTGTTGACAAGAATTCACCTCCTCTATCTGTTCTAAATTTCTTCAGTTTCCTTCCTGATTCATTTTCCACATACTTATGCCACATTTTAAATTTTTCCAAAGCATCAGCCTTCTCTCGAATGAAATAAACCCACATATTTCTACTATAATCGTCGATTAACAGCAAAAAGTAGAAAGATCCTACTAAAATAGGTGTACACATTTTACCATAGAGATCAGCATGTACCAACTCTAGAGGAGCTTGAGATCGATTGCTGGTCTCTCTTAGAAATGTCTATCGTTGTTGCTTGCCCATCATACAAGCTTCACAAGGTTCCTGCAACTCTAAAAATGTCGGCAAATGAGCAACCATCCCTGTTCTTTGCATCTCCTTCAGGATTGCAAATCCGAGATGCCCAAATCGTTGGTGCCATAACTTGCTTACATCTTTATCTTCTGTAGTAGTTAACACACTTAAACTCATACAAGTTATCCCATCGTATGCCTTTACCTACAACATTACCTAATGAATCCATGATTTCTACACCACTCTTATTAAAGTGAACTTCGAGTCCACGAAACTGACAACAAATTTCTTTTAAGTATAGGTACATAGAGAACATCGGATAATGTTTTCTCAATACCAAGAGAAGTGATAAAAGAGATGGTTCGAGTTCCTTTGGATGGACACTTGGAGTCATTTCCCACCACTACATTGATGGATTCTTGTAGAGGCACTAGGAAACTATACCAATCCTTTTTATTGGTCAAATGGCGAGAAGCTCCACTATCTAAAATCCATGGTTCATCAACACGAGCTTGAGCAGATGAGCATACCTCTTCAATAGCTACCCAAAGTTCCAGCTTTGTGTTGTTTGCAGACTCTTTGTTCTTCCATGATGATTTTACAGTCCCATTCCATTCATTAGCTTGCTTCTTTTTGCAATCCTTGATGGCATGGTCTTTCTTTTCACAATAGAAGCAACTTCCTGTGAAATTTTTCTTCTTTGGATTCTTCTTTGATCCATCAGAAGAGCCTTTACTTTTTGCATTTGCTAAGAATGCAGCATCACTTGTACTTTGCCGATTCTTCGGCCACATCTCTTCTTCTAAAAGCATAGCACAAAACTCTTCAAACGTAAGGGGAGTTGGTCTTACCTAAGTATTAAGGGTTGTTACTAATCCATCATACTTTGGTGGAAGAACACGTACACATCTTCGAGCCAGCTCTTCTGGTGTAATAACAACACCAACTACAACCAATTGATCTTGAAGATGTTTTATTCATTTGATAAAATCTTCAACCTTTTCAGAATCAAAATGCCTTTCATTTGCCAAGAGATTTTCTAAATTCTGTATCCTAGGGTGGTTCTTGGTCTCATATTAACGAGCCAATATGCCCCAAGCCTCATGTGCTTTAGTAGTATGTTGAACTAAAGTAAGCACAAAATCACTTACACTAGTGACAAATGCACATAATGCATCAACATTTTGCCTCGTCCAAGCTCGTAGAAGATCTGGATCTAGCTGAATCATCAATCTTGAATTTGCTGGATCTTCAACTGGTATAGGCTTTGGATCCAATCCCATCGTCCCATGATATTGTCAAGTAATTCATAGGAGTCCAAAATTGTAGAACTTTTGAACTTCCAGAGTGTGTAGTTGGTTCCATCTAGCTTCCCTTCAGTGAATGCAGGTGGGCGAATTCGAATAGGTGCAGCATTAACATTAGCTGAAGCACCAAGACTAGTTTTCGATGATGAAGCCATCATGTAATCACTCGAATAATCTTTTGATATTCTGTTCTGCTAGTAGGCTAAAATAGTGATACTTCTCAAGCTATTCGAACCTTACGGCTCTGATACCATGTAAGACAATAGTTACGCAATATAACACAGGAGCGGTAGCAGAGAAGATAAAATATATATGAGAATCTCGACAATTTTCTACTAGTAGCAAGTACAAAGATGATGGCATTGTCCTTGCATGCGCTCTCAAGGTAGAGCTTAAATGGTGATCTAGACAACTCTAGATAGGGAGATACAAGGTAGAGGTATGCCGGCTCAATTCGATGTCTCAGGTAGTGCAGAGGTCATGTATATATAGGATCATGGGTGGCCTTCCATGGACGGCTATACATGGGCGGTAGAGCATGGGCGGCCACCACCCGCGTAATTGCCATACACGGCTTAGGCCGGTTGAACGGACCTAAAAAATATAAATGATTTCTGACTTCGACAATTGGGGACCCTAGTAACTACCTTTCCTTACAATACCTTACATGGTCCAATATGACCTTCATCCAACATGCAAGTTGGGATTCCCATCAATTGGCTAATGCATGCTTGGCTTCTTCTCATAATGGGGGCCTTACAAAATGTGCATATAATCATGAGGGGTAGACATTGATCATATACTAACACATTGATCTATGCTACACTCATAAGATTTGATTTGTGTACATAGTTGGAGTTCTATTTGTACACATCGCAATCATGCAAAGAGAGTGTTAAGGTATGTGAAGAGTAAAGGTAATCATGGGTTGCTATTTAGGTATGATGAAGAACTTCAAGTAAGAGCATGGAGGGATGCACATTGGGCAAGGAGTGTTGATAGAAGGTCAACTTGTGGGTATGTTATCCTTTGGCCACTAGCCTTGCTTTGTACCTATTGATAGATCCATCATAATTCTTCTTTACCTTATATATCCATCTTGAACGTATAACTTTCATAGATGGAGTCTCGGGTACCGATTCCCAATTTTGATTTTCTTATAAATCATCTATCTCTTCTTCCATAGCACTCATCCACTTACACTTGTCCATTACTTCTTCATATGAATAGGGTTCTTTAGAATTTGATTCTTGTGCTAGATATATTGAATGTTTAGTAACTAATGAAGTATCATATCCATCCCTATTTGACTTTCTTTTTTCTCTAGTTGACCTTCTAATGGTTTGTTGAGAGGATTCTGCCACATCTCTCAATTACACATTTTGGATTTGTCTTTAGAGTTCCAAGAGTTGATTTCTCTTCTTGGAGTCTTCTGATCATCATCCAAATCACTTGATGATTCAATTGTGTGCTCATTTCTCTTTGCTAAGGTTGGAAAGTCCTCTTCTAGATCATAAGGTAATTTGATCTTATTGCAATCATATTCAAACCATGAATTCTTTTTATCAAACACAACATGTTTACATACAATGAAGCCTTTGTTGCTTGGATTGTATAACTAATAGCCTTTCTGATTAAGCTCTGATGCGCCACCTAGTCCAAGGAAAAAGGCCTACGCACAATGATATTTTGCCCAAACTTTCTGATGCTAGGTCAGCTTTTATTGCCCTAGGTCCCGAGTTTCACTAAGCTTTGACATGAGCTTCCCTCATTCAACTCTCATACCAATAGCTA
This sequence comes from Ceratopteris richardii, assembly GCA_020310875.1. Taxonomy (NCBI): domain Eukaryota; kingdom Viridiplantae; phylum Streptophyta; class Polypodiopsida; order Polypodiales; family Pteridaceae; genus Ceratopteris; species Ceratopteris richardii. The sequence continues at coordinate 66,232,940 of CM035412.1, forward strand.
TCACCAACATCTTACCTAACCCATTCATCACCATGGTGCCAACAAATAGAAAGGGTCTTTCACAGCTTGGACGAACCGGTTCACTTTCTCCTGTTAAGCCGGATTGGCCTATTATGAGTGAATAACCTGAGATAAATAAACCATTAGTAGGTACTTGATCTCTTGTTGAGAGAAACGCAATATCTTAAACAACAAGGTCATATATAGAAATCGTTTGTCGACAGCCAGCCCGGAGAATCTCTACATCTATCTTCTTTTTTCCACTTTCAAGGACCTGAAATTGTAATGATTGCCTGTAATCACTTGTTGCTGTGATTAAAACAACCAATAGCACACTCACAAGGATTCCTACACCGTCATACCGTCCTTGCGATATGCCTTCAGTAGGTATGCCCACTACTAAAGCTATCTCAGCACAAACTGCCAATATTACGAGCGTTAAATCTTGACATGCATCCCAGAGGTAAATAAAATAGCCTCTTACAGACTTCTCTTCATACTTGTTAGAACCAAACTCCAGAACTTTTTCTTTAATATCATTTTCAGTGCCCAAAATACCATGTTCAAAGGAGTGCACATCAAGCTTTTTTCAACTCCTGAGAGCACAAGGGACAGGCAACGATCAATCAAAACCAAAGGAGAAAACACCTTCTTTCTGCTCCTCCCCGACACGGACTCTAGTCACTAAAAGATTCCCCTTTTTTCCTATTCACTCTCTCTTTTTCTTCTCAATGAAGCGGGCATCCTCTCTCTTTGTCCATGCATACTTGCAGCTCTTGTCCAATAGCAAGAGAGAGACTCTCGTTTACTGTAATAACAACCAAAGACAATCCCCTGTGTTCTCTGCTTTCCTGCCCGGTCTCTTTCTTTCTTCCTCACTCCCCTTCACACACTCTAATTCTCATGCACTCTCTCAAAATCTCTCTCTCTGTTTCTTAAGTACATGTCCGATCATGATTTCAGTTGTAACAACCCAAGCTGCATTTTCCTTCCCACCCTTCCCTTAGATTTGTAAAAACTGGCTATCCATCCAACATAAAGAATTTTCATAACAACCATACACCCGTATATATCCTTGGTTTCACTTTTGAATGAGGTCTACAAGGCATTATATCTTCACAATGGACATGCTAGAAGGCGTGTGAGGTCATCACTTCATGATCCTTGACCTGCATTAGCACTCTAGTGGCCCATTCACTAATCTAGTTCAAAGCCTAAAAACAATACTCGTATGGTCACTTTTGAGCTTACAACTTAACTTGTGCAGTATAGAGAGGTGCTCATAAACATTCATCTACCTGTGAGCCTGTGCACAAGGAAATGGCGAGTCAAGATTCAAGGATCCTACTATAATGAACTTCAATATAGGAAATAGCATCAAACACAAGGATGTTCAAATTGTATATATCATGAAGGGCTGGGAAAATAAGGTACGATTAAAATCTGAGGATACATAAACTGCACACAATTCGTCAGTTGCAAAAATTGTATAAGACCATTAACGAAAACTGATGCACACATCTTCCTATGTAGCTCCTCTAATGAAGTTCCGCATGGTAAGAGTTTCTGAGACAAGTCATCAAAAGGGCACCTATGATTTTCGATGCGAAGGTGGCAGGCATATTACCTTAATCATAACAATGCAGGCGGGTACCCCCTTCTATCGACACTTTCCTTCTGTCTGTTCCAGGAAGATCGCAGATAACAACATTCCGTAGAGAATCTCCCCCTGCAGCCCCCTTTGTCTTCAAAGAAATAGGCAAAAACGAGCTCTGGTGTTGCCCTCTGCCTCCCGTTCGAAGAAGGCGGAGGAGAAGACCCCCTCTCCGAAATTGCTCTGCTTCGAAGTCATCCCCTCCCTTCCTTGATCAAAGTGGAGCAACGAAAATCCTCCTTACCACAACTCCCCTCAGAGGCGAACATGCAGCCATCCTCCTCTTCGCATCGGCACTTGTACTCAAAAAAGCAAGAAAAAGCTCCCCTCGGCATACACTCCGAATAGCCAATCCCCTCCACAAGCCGACGACCCTCCACCTTTCTCCCCTTTTCTCTGAATACCTGCTCAAAACAGCGAAGAGAGAGCCAAAAAATGATAGTCCGCTGCCTCCAAATGAAATGCTCCCCCTCTACGGATGGAAACCACAAAAAACAGTAGTCGAGAAACGAGGAGGAAGAGAGAACGACTCCTCCCCTCCGCTCTATATATGGTCTTTTTCCCCCTTCTTAAGATCTTTCTCCGCATGAAGAATTCGTAGAGCTCCAGAAGTGCGAATCCCTGCAGGGCTCAAGAAAATCTCTCCGTACCTGCATACAGCATTCCACATGTGTGGAGTTAGGGCCCTCCTCCCCTATGACCAATCCGTAAGTGGTGACCACCGCCCTGGCTTCCAAGCCTTTTTAATTGGCTGACCTTTCCAATCTTCTAATGTCAAATCGTCAAGAAATTGCTCTTGCAAAGCTTCCAAGCTCAACCGTTTTGATTCCACACATATAGTTACCTGACATCAATTCCCTACATATTTAAATGATGAGGAGCCCAATGCCGATCGTGAGGGGGCATAGGTGCAGGAAGAGCAAATCGTCCTTGTGCGGCAACTCTGTAGTTTCCCATGAGAGGCCCTAACACTGGTGCTCAACTTCCACAGCCATATATGGATCAACATAAACTATATTCAACCACCTGCATTCACAGCTACATGCCATCAATTTTCCTTGCCGAACACCTACGTTCAAACAAAAACTCCGAAATGGGACATGTTAGTGCATCTTCATTAACAAATTTTCCAGCTAACATACTCCCCTCTCTTGCTCGTGAAGTCGTCCCCGACGAGCCAACATGTGCGCCCGCACTCAAGCCAATGATTAGTTCTCTTCAAAAACATATGACCAGTTATCATCAATGATCTGCTTTCACATTTATATGCAGCATACTTCCATTCTTCTTCTCTCTCACTCACCTCAACTATGCTTCCCCACGTCCCAGCACATACCATTATGCACACACATATTCACCTCATGAATTACACATAGTCACTCGTGCTCACTCATCCTGTTATGCATTCCAAGAACGACACATGCCAACCCCATTCGCTTCCATGTCCTCATGCAATCACCTTTTACTTCTTCTCTATCTCACATCTCCTCTTCATCATGCCACATGCAAGTCTATGCAGCCACACATATGAACCATGCCGCATACCATGTTCATGCCCATATCCCTATACTTACACTCTTTTCACCTATCCATTTCCAAACATAGAATCATCAAAACCCTGTTTACATTTGTTGACTCGATCACCTCATACCTTACTTACCCTCCATGGCACTCTTTCCTTTGGCCCTTTACCTATGTTCCTGCACTATTCATCAAAACCAAAATAACCATCACAAAAAGGCTTACCATATATAGATGTACCAGACGGAATCCTTCGTTTCCATTGCACCTGTAACCTCACACAACTCAACAAAAAGGTAAGTACCAAAAAGATGTATCAAAACCAAAATCATCATGTATAATCCGCATGCATATAGGCATCTTCCCTAATTGAGCATACGCAAACGAGAAGAAATCCAACACAAAGCCGAACTCGCGCAATCAAAAAGAGACCATCTCCAAAAAACAGAACATGACCCAAGTGAAAGAATCAGAGTGGTATACCTCATCACCGTCTTCAAAAAGAACCTATTGACAAGAATAGAAAAGCCAAATACAGTGAGCCGGCAGCAAGCAAGTCAAATACACATATGAATATCGGTCCTTGTTGGCGTCGACGTTAGGCAGATCGATCTATCAGCAATTACAAAAAAAATCACAAAAAAACATATACACACATGGCACACCCATCCGGACGATCATCGTCCTTCTCCTTTCTATCTCTCCCCTTCAGGGATGAGAACACAAAATCTTTTCTTTTCTTTTTCTTATTTATATTTATTTACACACGAGTTGGCCTATGCGGCAACCGGATGCGACTCGTGGCCCTAACCGCCCGACTAGGTTCATTCCACCCATCTACCGGCGCAGCATAGCGCGCAACGACATAGATACACGATGTATAAACACACACAGAAGGGCTTGCCCATAGTGAAGCCGAGTGAGGCTTGTGGTCTTGTTCGCCCGGCTGAGATGGATCCACTCACTTGTCGACCCACTATGGCGTGAAGCACCAAAACACATACAAACTCCAGCTATGGCAAAACTAGCGTCAGCTCGCAGTCCTGACCGCCCGGCCAGGTAGACTCTGCTCACCTACTAGCCTGGCATAGCGTGCTGGCACACATATAGACACGATGTTTTTGCCTTTTCTTTTTGTTTTGTATTTTTCTCTTTTTTCTTCTTTTCTTTTCTTCTTGTTCTTTCCTTTTCTTTTTTCTGTTCCCCTCGGAAGAACCTTGAGAGTTAGGGAGAGGCTAAAAAAGGAGCCCTTCCCCACCTCTCCCACACGGCAAGCGTACAAAAACAAAAACAAAATAGACTCCTGATAGATTGATCTTTCTGTTGTCTTTGCTTCCTCAGACACGACACTCAAATGGCATACCTGGCTGCCTACAACCTAACTAACTGACACTTAGCTGTTCATCCCCTCGCGAGGCCTCTCTTCCAATGACTCTGTTGTAAGACCAACTCGAGACTCTCTTACTTAGCCATGTCCACCTCTCGAAAATCACTACTCTCTAAGAAGGCGAATCCGGCTCCGCCTTAGGAGCCTCGTCATCACTGCCTATGACTAATTGGTCCGCCCATGCCCAGTAGATATCGTTTACCTCATTAGGCAATTCCCTCGTGTTATCGTAGTAGAAGTACCGGTCTTTGGCATATCCAGCCCACCCAAGTAAATGCGCTTCGAATTGAGGAAACGGGAAGTCGATGTCCAGACCTTGATTCCAAAACTGTACAAGCGAGTGTGCCTCCTCCACGTTGTAGTCTGTCTGCAAGGTCTCGACCGATATCTCCATGCTTTCTAACGCTTGATCTGAAAAATATACTACAAGGTCGAACAGAGCACTCTGGTATACCTGGTCAGCCATTGGTCATCTAGTCCTCAGCAATCCCGTGTAGCAACACACTTGGTATAAAAAAATCTGCAATCCCTGAAAACAAACGGTAAGTTTTTTGCTAAAATAGAGGAAGCCTCTCTCTTTTTGTTCTCGTATCCACTCGCACATCTCTCTTAAGAAGACCCAAATCATGCAAAAAATTGCCATCACCCAACGGCTCACTCGAAGCCCTCTCCGTACGTAGTCACATGTCGGCCCGTGTAGTTTCTGCTCGCTATCTAGACATCTGTCCCCATCAACCCTCGATTGAATAACTATGGCATGTTCAACACGCGTCGATCCTGACTCCTTCAGGCCATCGCCATTCTTGCTCGTATTCTGTGTACAGAGCACTTTCTTCACTGTGTCCTGTTCCTGCTCTTTGCCCGATGCATGACCTTTCTCAAGTCCTCCATGTCTAGAATCCCTCTTCTCGCAACCACCTTGGTTCCCCATAACCTTGCATTTCCAGAGGTTTCTCTTCTGATCAACTACCTCCTTCCTAGGACTATCGTGACCTACACACCACTTTTCTCGCCTGGATTTTTTTCCGCCCTCGTCAATGTGTGTTGTGTAGCACTAAACCTCGCCTGTACCTGCCAACCATCCTAGCAGTTCTTGGTCCGAGTCATCCTTGTAGTCTATTGGGTCCTTATACTCACCCATCTTTGGTTGGCTTCGCCTTGTTGTTTGTAGGTTAAATCCATCTTGCAAAAGGTTTTTGTAATTTTCTACTTTCAGGGAAAACTTTTCACGTACTTTTTCACGTACCTCGTTTTCAACCACCTTCTTTTCAAGCTCTTTGATCAGAACCGTTTTCTTAGCATCTTCCTTAGGGGTCACTTGCATTTGTATTCGATCGGTTTTGGGCCCAATAGTGATAAACCCCGTCCTCCAGTCATGTACGCAATCTGCCTGCATCAGCCAAGGTCGCCCTAATAGTATAGAAAATGTAGTTTCAGTGGATCTTGGTCTCACAACCAAGTAGTCAACGGAGAATTCGATCCCACCAACAATGGTTTGCACATTTCGTATTAGTCCTGCAGGCTTTACCTGCGTCTGGTCAGCCATTCGAAGAGACATTGGGGTATTTTCCAGTTGTGTCAATCCCAACCCTTTCATCATGTATTCTGTCATTAGGTTCACTGCGGCTCCACTATCTAATTGCACGCCTGGGACCGCATATTCATTGATCTCTACTGTGACTACAGGGGCATTCGAGTCCACTTGAGTCATAATACTTTGGATCGTCCCTAAGACCACCTCGTCCACTTTTTCGTTTCTTTTCGCTTTCCTTGGTTTCTTGATAAACTCATTGTAGAACTGCTTTCTGCAGGTTGGTGAACACCTTATTAATGTGGCCAAATCCAAAGTGACTTCGGTCTCAGCAAGTGTTTGCATGATGTCCATTCCTTCTTCTGCTTGCTTCTTTTGCGGCAACTTCTCCTGGACTTTAAGCCTTTTTGGAAATGGTGGAACACCTGGTACAAACTTTTGTCTAATTGGTGGGAGGACCTCCACCTCATCTTCTTCATCTAAATCCCTTTGCCTCTAAGTCTCTTCATCGTCATGCGCTTGAGCTAAGTCCCCTTGAGTGTACTCTTGTGCACGAGTAACCACAGCCACCATCAGTTCTTTACCTTTCTCTTTTCCTTGATTTGCCTCTACAAGGTGGGTAGAGGTGCTAGCTCCCAGATCCAATTCCCTTATTACTACTCCAGTGTTGGGCACTCTACTTTGAGATTGCATCATCGGTTGTGGTTGCGGTTGTGCATAGGTGGACGTCTCAACCCCTCTTTGTCCTTGGCCATAATCGTTTCTTCGTTGCGGGCAATCAACATCATAATGGCCCTCCCTACTACAATATTGGCACATAGGTGTAAAGTCTTCTTGCTTCCTCGCATTCGAGCAATGTGGTTGTATATGCCCAAGGCACCCACATCGTCAACACTCTGGCGGTCCCGTTCTCCTTTGATTTTGTGGTTCAGGCCTTTGATATCCGCCTGCTTGGCCTTGGCCTCCATAACCGTACGTGGGTCTAGGCCCCCATCTAGGCACGAGAGGTTCACTTTGGCCCGGCAACCATTGATAAGCATAGTTCCTATTGTTTAGCCACCTTCCCTTTTCATGGCACTCGTCTTCAGTGTGATTGTTCGTCTTGCAAAAGTTGCTAAAGATTCTCGGTTCTAGCTCAAACTGATATGCTGTTGAGCACTTGAATCTCTAAGTCCGGCAATAAACCTTCGTTTCAAGGTATCTTCATTTGGGGCATTCGCGCCCATCTTTCTTACCAGGGTTTCCATCCTCTGGATATAGTTGTCGATGCTCTTGTTGACACCCTGTCGGATGTAATCCATTTGTTGAGCTAGACGATCTTGGAAACCTTGCCTACGAAACTTAGCCAAAAAGGCATCTTTTAGCATTTGATAAGTTTGCCTTCACGGCTCTTCCAAATTCTCGTACCAATTGGAAGCCTCATCTCTAAATATGGCTGGCAATATTTGAAGTCTTTGCGCTTGGTCAACCACTTCATTTGCTTCATAGGTTACCTCGAACAATTGGATAAAGCTATCCGGATCCTCATCCCACAATCCCGAGAATTTAGGGAAGTCTCCTAGATGCACTTGGACTCGGTGTGCCATTTCAAATAGTGGTGTAATGTCGATATCCTCACGGTCCCAGAAATTTAGTGCACGCGGCCTTAGGATCCCTCCTTCAAACTTTTGCACTTGATTCGCGACTCTCCTACGGGAGTACACTTTTTTGACGGGTCTCTTCCTGCTAGTCGAGGTCGACTCACCTTGCGACTCCCACCATTGCCTTTCTCTTTCAAGGGCTCTTCTTTGAGCGCGTTCTTCTCTTTCTGTTCACGTTTCTCCTAAGGATGAGCTCCCCTCGCTCATGTACTAGATCCGGGGTCCGCAAGCTCGGCCAACATGTGGCGCTAGGCGAACCTATGGCACTCTCTTATAGAGTTGTACCAAGCTTTTCTTGGCAAACGCACCAAAATGATACACCACCTAGTCCAAGGAAAAAGGCCTATGCACAATGATATTTTGCCCAAACTTTCTGATGCTAGGTCAGCTTTTATTGCCCTAGGTCCCCAATTTCACTAAGCTTTGACATGAGCTTCCCTCATTCAGCTCTCATACCAACAGCTATCACCAGCATCTTGCCTGACCCATTCATCACCATGGTGCCAGCAAATAGAAAGGGTCTTTCACAGCTTGGATGAACCGGTTCACTTTCTCCTGTTAAGCTGGATTGACCTATTATGAGTGAATAACTTGAGATAAATAAACCATTAGTAGGTACTTGATCTCCTGTTGAGAGAAACACAATATCTCCAACAATAAGGTCATATATAGAAATCATTTGTCGACAACCAGCCCGCAGAATCTCTACATCTATCTTCTTTTTTCCACTTTCAAGGACCTGGAATTGTAATGATTGCCTGTAATCACTTTTTGCTTTGATTAAAACAACCAATAGCACACTCACAAGGATTCCTACACCGTCATACCATCCTTGCGATATGCCTTCAGTAGGTATGCCCACTCCTAAAGCTATCTCAGCACAAACTGCCAATATTACAAGCGTTAAATCTTGACATGCATCCCAGAGGTAAAGAAAATAGCCTCTTACAGACTTCTCTTCATACTTGTTAGAACCAAACTCCAGGACTTTTTCTTTAATATCATTTTCATTGCCCAACATACCAAAGGAGAAAACACCTTCTTTATGCTCCTCGCCGACACGGACTCTAGTCACTAAAAGATTCCCCTTTTTTCCTATTCACACTCTCTTTTTCTTCTCAATGAAGCGGGGATCCTCCCTCTCTCTTCATGCATACTTGCAGCTCTTGTCCAACAGCAAGAGAGAGACTCTTGTTTACTGTAATAACAACCAAAGACAATCCCCTGCGTTCTCTGCTTTCCTCCCCGGTCTCTTTCTTTCTTCCTCACTCCCCTTCACACACTCTAATTCTCATGCACTCTCTCAAACTCTCTCTCTCTGTTTCTTAAGTACATGTCCGATCATGATTTCAGTTTGTAACAACCCAAGCTGCATTTTCCTTCCCACCCTTCCCTTAGATTTGTAAATACTGGCTATCCATCCAACATAAAGAATTTTCATAACAACCATACCCCCGTATATATCCTTGGTTTCACTTTTGAATGAGGTCTACAAGGCATTATATCTTCACAATGGATACATGCTAGAAGGCGTGTGAGGTCATCACTTCATGATCCTTGACCTGCATTAGCACTCTAGTGGCCCATTCACTAATCTAGTTCAAAGCACTTAAAAACAATACTCGTATGGTCACTTTTGAGCTTACAACTTAACTTGTGCGGTATAGAGAGGTGCTCATAAACATTCATCTACCTGTGAGCCTGCGCACAAGGAAATGGTGAGTCACGATTCAAGGATCCTGCTATAATGAACTTCAATATAGGAAACAACATCAAACACAAGGATGTTCAAATTGTATATATCATGAAGGGCTGAGAAAATAAGGTACGATTAAAATTTGAGGATACATAAACTGCACACAATTCGTCAGTTCCAATTAAAATTTGAGGATACATAAACTGCACACAATTCGTCAGTTCCAAAAACTGTATAAGACCATTAACGAAAACTGATGCATGCATCTTCCTATGTAGCTCCTATAATGAAGTTCCGCATGGTAACAGTTTCTAAGAAAAGTCATCAAAAGGGCACCTATGATTTTCGATGCGAAGGCAGCAGGCATATTACCTTAATCATAAAAATGCAGGCGGGTACCCCCTTCTATCGACACTTTCCTTCTGTCTGTTCTAGGAAGATCGCAGATAACAGCATTCCGTAGAGAATCTCCCCCTGCAGCCCCCTTTGTCTTCAAAGAAATAGGCAAAAACGAGCTCTACTGTTGCCCTCTGCCTCCCGTTAGAAGAAGGCGGAGGAGAAGACCCCCTCTCCGAAATTGCTCTACTTCGAAGTCAAAACAGCCGTCCCCTCCCTTCCTTGATCAAAGTGCACGAACAAAAATCCTCCTTACCACAACTCCCCTCAAAGGCGAACATGCGGCGGTCCTCCTCTTCTCATCGGCACTTGTACTTAGAAAAGCAAGAAAAAGCTCCCCTCGGCATACACTCTCGACTCCTCCCCTCCGCTCTATATATGGTCTTTTTCCCCCTTCTTAAGATCTTTCTCCGCATGAAGAATTCGTAGAGCTCCAGAACTATGAATCCTTGCAGGGCTCAAGAAAATCTCTCTGTACCTGCATACAACATTCCACATGTGTGGAGTTAGGGCCCTCCTCCCCTCTAACCAATCCATAAGTGGTGACCACCGCCCTGGCTTCCAAGCCTTTTTAATTGGCTGACCTTTCCAATCTTCTAATGGCAAATTGTCAAGAAATTGCTCTTGCAAAGCTTCCAAGCTCAACTGTTTTGATTCCACACATCTGGTTACCTGACATCAATGCCCTGCATATTTAAATGATGAGGAGCCCAATGCCGATCGTGAGGGGGCATAGGTGCAGGAAGAGCAAATCGTCCTTGTGCGACAACTCTGTAGTTTCCCATGAGAGGCCCTAACACCGATGCTCAACTTCCACAGCCATATATCGATCAACATAAACTATATTCAACCACCTGCATTCACAACTACATGGCATCACTTTTCCTTGCCAAACACCTACATTCAAACAAAAACTCAGAAATGGGACATGTTAGTGCATCTTCATTAACAAATTTTCCAGCTAAGAAGCTCATAGCCAATGAAGATGCATCTCACTACCTTGGGATCCAACTTGCCTCTAATATGTGAAGGTATGTGTGCATATGCTAGGCGGTAAAGTTGGAAATTAGAAAACTAGAAGAAGCAGGTATAATTGTTCCAGTAGAACATTCCAGGTGGCTTTCTTTTATGGTTATTGTACCCAAGAAAAATAGTGGAAACATAAGAGACTGCATTGATTTTTGCACCTTAAATAAAGTGACTGTTCAAGATGGATTTCCACAGCCCTTTACAGACGAAGTACTTGAGGAAGTAGCCGGTCACACTTTGTATAGCTTCTTGGATGGTTTTAGTGGATACAATCAGATAGTGATCCATCCTGATGATAGGGACAAAACAGCCTTTGTTACTTCATGGGGCACTTATGTCTATACCCGCATGGCTTTTGGTTTGAATCAATTGCTCCAATTTATATTTGACACGTACAAGGTCTTCCATAAAAAAGCTTGTGCCTACTATCCAAGGGTAAATGGACAAACAGAGAGCTTCAATAAGATTTTGATCAGATTGCTGTGCAAAATATCTTTTGATCATCAAAGCTTTTGGCCAAAAGCATTGATCGGTGTAATTTGGGCTTTTTGAAGTACAAAGAGGGGAACCACTGGCGAGAGTCCATTTCGCTTAGTATATGGAAAAGAGGCATTGGCACCATTCCAATTTATTATCAGAAGAGAACTTGGAGCCAAAACCATTGGAATTGAACGTCCAATTAGAAGACTGGTGGCATTAGAAGAATATAGAGAAGGAGCAATGCAAAAACTTCAGGTAACACAAGAAGAGCGCAAAAGAGTGGACGACAGGTATCTTAGGACCAATGAAGTACAGGAAGGATCCTTGGTTTTGGTGCATCAAATTTTAGCAGTTTCAACCAAATTGGCACCCAAATGGATAGGACCATACAGAGTGATAAAGGTATAACCACATGGAGCAGTGCATCTGGAGGATTTGCAGTGTAAGAGAAATCCCCTAGTTAATATCTCTAGAGTGAAGAATTACCTTAATTAATTCAAATTGGAAGATCTTCATCCACTGTACATATCACATTTAATTCAGTGTTTGCAGTTTATTTTTGGTCTATTCAATAAGCGAATGAAGGAAATTTGTATTGGACGGTGCAAAGGCTTGATGTGGGGGTCTCTAGTGCAGCCCACCATGTCTCTCTCTCTCTCTCCCCTCTCTCTCTCTCTCCCTCTCTCTCTCTCTCTCTCTCTCTCTCTCTCTCTCTCTCTCTCTCTCTCCCCCCTCCCCTCCCGCATCCCCCTCCCCCACAGACCCCTCCTATCCCCACCCGTCGTCTCTCTCTCTCTCTCTCTCTCTCTCTCTCTCTCTCTCTCTCTCTCTCTCTCTCTCTCTCTCTCTCTCTCTCTCTCTCTCTCTCTCTCTCTCTCCCTCCCTCCCCTCTCGCAGCCCCCTCCCCCGCAGATCCCTCCTCTCCCCACCCCCTCTCTCTCTCTCTCTCTCTCTCTCTCTCTCTCTCTCTCTCTCTCTCTCTCTCTCTCTCCCCTCCAGTAGCCCCCTCCCCCACTGACCCCTCCTCCCCCCACCCGCGGTCTCTCTCTCTATCTTTATCTCTCTCTCTCTCTCTCTCTCTCTCTCTCTCTCTCTCTCTCTCTCTCTCTCTCTCTCTCTCTCTCTCTCTCTCTCTCTCTCTCTCTCTCTCTCTCTCTGTATCTCCCCTCCGGCAGCCCCCTCCTATCCCCACCCGCCGTCTCTCTCTCTCTCTCTCTCTCTCTCTCTCTCTCTCTCTCTCTCTCTCTCTCTCTCTCTCTCTCTCTCTCTCTCTCTCTCTCTCTCTCTCTCTCCCCTCCCGCAGCCCCCTCCCCCGTAGACCCCTCCTATCCCCACTCTCGGTCTCTCTCTCTCTCTTTCTCTCTCTCTCTCTCTCTCTCTCTCTCTCTCTCTCTCTCTCTCTCTCTCTCTCTCTCTCTCTCTCTCTCTCTCCCTCTCTCCCTCTCTCTCCCCCCCCCGCATCCCCCGCTATCCCCTCCCAGCCCCACCCACTATCCCTGGCACCCACAGCTCCCTCTCTCCCCTTGCATCCTTCCCCCATCCCCTCCCAGCCCCACCCACTATCCCTGCCACCCACAGCTCCCTCTGTCCCCTTGCATCCTTCCCCCATCCCCTCCCAGCCCCACCCACTATCTCCGCTGCCACCCCGCCCACAATGCCTCTCTCTCCCCCACTCCCCCCCCCCCCCCCCGCATCCCTTGCCATCCCCTCCCAGCCCCACCCACTATCCCCGCTACCAACCCCGCCCACAGCGCTCTCTCTTCCACTCTACCCTGCCATTCCCTCCCAGCCCCATGCACTATCCCCCCCTACCGGCTGCGATGCCTGTTCATATCCTTACAGACCAAAGTGATGACTTATTTATCTCTTCGCGGATTCCTAGAATTGGATTTTACTGCACATGGCTTTCTCTGATGTTTTTGAGGGAGCAGACAAGGCAATGCTTGCAGACACGGAGCTACTAGAGGAAGTGGAAACTTCAATAAAGATTGTGGAAGAAAGCTACAGTAGAGAGAAGGGAGTTCTAGAGGTTGGGCATACAAATTTGGAATCAAATGTAAAGAAGAATGCTTTAAGATCTTAGCAATTTATTTATGTAGACAATGAAGCTACATCTGTTGGTGCACAAAGTAATGTGAGAGCCACTCCGCAGTTATCAAGAAGCAAATTTGTTGGGCTTCATGATAATAAAGATGAGTTAGTAGTGGAAGATATTTCCATGGCACCCTCCAATTTCCCCCCTCCATTTCACCCTCTCCTAACTCCACCCCCTCATCTTTTCCCCCACCACCCCCTCATCTTTTCCCCCACCACCTCCTCATCTTTTCCCCCACCACCCCCTCATCTTTTCCCCCACCACCCCCTCATCTTTTCCCCCACAACCCCCTCATCTTTTCCCCCACCACCCCCTCATCTTTTCCCCCACAGCCCCCACACTCACCCCCACCACCTTCTCCACCTCCTCCATCCTCCCCCTCCACCATCTCCACCTCCGCCTTCACCTCCTCCATCTCCTCCCCTCCCACCCCCTCATCTTTTCCCCCACCACCCCCTCATCTTTTCCCCCATAAGCCCCACACCCACCCCCACCACCTTCTCCCCCTCCTCCATCTCCACCACCTCCACCACCATCTCCCCCTCTCCCTCCATCTCCTCCTCCTCCACCCCCCCCCCTTCTCCATCCCTCCACCTCCGCTCCCATCCTCCCTCCACACCCATGCTTGATAAAGTTCAGATGTCTCTCCCAAGAGAATTCATTTGGCTCCTCACGTGTCAGGTGGCCAACGGCATAAGATAACCAAAGACATCCCTGATCATTCCTTTCATATCGAACATGCTTTGGCAAAAGTTCTTGATCTTTTGATGTTGTTACGTTGGGGCTTTTCGAGTATGAAGAAGATGACTCTTCCAATTAAGGAATCCATTGGGCTCTTAGATTGGTGGAGTTAGAATCAACTCTCCATCCCACCATCCCTCCATCCACATCACCATCTCTCACCCTCAATAGGTAAAGGTCAAAAGCTATTACAAGAGTTATGTGAAGAATTATGTGAAGGATGTGCTTCTGAGAGTCATTCAAATATCGCAGGCAGCACCATGTAAATTAGGATCTCAGCTTGCATGCAAAAGTGACACTAAAAGTGTAAGTGGTAAAAGTGAAAGTGGAGAAATGACTATTGCCGCCAACCATTCATGACGACTGCCTATTCTTGAGCATCCAGTTCAAATGTAGTGGCATATTTGATCTACTCCTCCAATTTTGGGGCAATCAATCGATGCATATTCAGTGAACGTGGGAATCAGCAAGGCTCCCTTGGCCTATGAGAGCCTATAAAAGCAATGGACTTGTACTCATTGGGGGATATAGACAGATACGTATAGAGCTTATTTCCCGCATCTCTTTTGGTCCTCTCTTTGAACTCTCTGGCTACAAGCTGTAGGAAGTCACTCTATGGTGAGGATACAGAGCGTGGGCTTGCCAATGGAGGGCTAATAGCACTATAGTGTAAATATGTGGCTTGGTTTTGTCATTCAGTTTGAGTTAGTGGTATTTCCATGCTCTTCCATTAGAGCAAGTCTTCATACCTTTGTACTTAGCAGTGCAAGTCTTCATCTAGTTGTGTTCAGTGCAAGTCTTCATCTAGTTGTGTTCATTTTATTGGACGAATCTCTTGTACTGATTTTGTTTTGTTCTGGATTGACATGTTAGCATAGAGCATCAGTTTTTTAGCATTTCTTTGGCCTACATTGTAATCATTTGTTCGAACTAAGGAGTGGTTTGGTCTCCCACTATTGTCAATTGTCATTAATCTTTTCCCTGAGTAGTTACTATTATGTGCAATTATTGTTATCTTCCTGCTCACAGAAGTGTTAAACGGTATATTTCCCTAAGGAGAACCTCCCTTGAGTAGGTGAAGTACTGGAGTGCATGATGCATGATCCTGCTAAAAGCACATACCCTAGTACCTCCTCTACATGTACACAAACTTTGGAATTTCTCCCAATTCACTCACTAGAAAACCTTGAGACTTTGGCACACTTTGTGCACTATATAAGAGACAAAATCATCTAATTCAAGAGAAATGAATAGAATGAGAGAGAATATTACACTCTATAATTTGATACAAAATATTTATGAAATCCATACTACACCTATAGATAAAGAGGGATAAAATCATGAGAAAATGAGATGAGTACTCAAGGGGCTTCTTGTTGGAGTTTACTACACTAAATTAAGAGGGAGCTCCTAGAATGCATACAACTCAAGAGTAATAGATGAAGTGATTCCGATATAGCAATTTTGTGTTTCCAATGATGTAGTGGACCACCCACCAATCAGTGTAGGTGTAGTTTTTGGCCAGCAATCGAAAGGATTCAAATTTGATTGATTTTGGTGGAGCTTCTAACTTGCAGATTCCCTAAATTTTGGTCCTTTATTATAGTTATTCCACTTCCAAATTGCATGAGTGACTCCTTTTTTATATTTCAAACTTATTTTCAACACCCCTAAAGTATCAATGCCTAGGTCCATGATTCCAATGAATGACTTGAAGTGTTGTTGCTTTGCTCTATCCAATGGTTTGGTATACATATCTCTATATTGGTCCTTTGTACTAACATGATTCACATTTACATCCTTTGAAATGTTCTTTTTCTAATGAAGTGGTAATGCACATCTATATGCTTGGACGTTGCATGGAACACTAGGTGTTCAGCCTGTCATATGATACTTATGCTATAAAAAAAAGGAGCCTTGCATAACATGCACATTGTTGGAGTTTGAGGTCTCTGAAACCAATGCAAACAACACAAGGAAGAAGAAGAAGATTGGAGTACAACACAAAATACTCAATGTATTACCAAAAGAATGTACAAAGATAGGTTACCCATTCGGGTTATAGGCGTATATACAAGCCAGGGGAAACAAACCTCCTAAAGAGGGGAAAAAGTGCCTCGATGGTCCTAGTGTGTTCAGACACATCACTACCTAAATATATTGATAAATCCCCCCCAAGAGTGATGTGGTGAACAAGGAGCTAACACTTATGTATAAGAAAGTGCAAAGCTATATGGAATCAATCCACAAAAGAAAGTAAGCCTAAAGCTTTGCACAAAGCTTCAAACTTATGCCTAGACAGAGCCTTTGTCAAAAGGTCTGCAATGTTCTCGTATGTGGACACACATTCCAAATGGATCTCTCTAGTAGAGAAACTCTCCATGACATAATAATAGTGCACCTCAATGTGCTTAGTGCAAGTATGGAACACAAGGTTTCTCATAACTACCAATGTGCTCTAACTCTCAGTGAAGGTGGTGGGGGTAGAAGACTGACCAAGACCCAAATCATCCATAAGGCATCTGAGCCACACACTCAAAAGTTGCTCTTAAAGCTGCCCTATACTCCACCTCACAACTAGAAGTGGCCATAGTAGGTTGCTTCTCTCTCAACAAACATATCAATGAGCTACCAAGCATGAAGCAAAAACCACTGTTGGACACATGAGAGCCATAGCAACCAACCTAGTTAGAGTCAAAAAAAGGATATTGTAAATTTAATGGTAGTAATCCCCCCTTGGGATAAAACAATCCAAGTATCTGTGTACCACTCAAGTAGCAAAAGATGTACTTAATTGCCTGGCAATGCTTGACACCTAAGCAATGCATAAACTTGCTCATATGTGAGAGAAAAAATTGAATATATCGTTGAGTAATGCATAAGTAAATAAAGCATCCAAGAGCCTGCTGATATTGAATAGCATGAAATGCATCTCTAGCATCATGAAGACTCAATCCCAAACCTATCTCCATATGAGTGGCAATAGGTTTGCAATCTTCAAGGCTAAAATGCTGCAATAATGTGTCATCAACTTGCATAAACTGACTGACTAAATAATGATGCAAATGCCCCAATAAACAAAGCTAGTCTGCCATCAACTTGCATAAACTGACTGACTAAATAATGATGCAAATGCCCCAAATTTGACATCAAATAGGCATGCAAGTAAGCCTTAAAAATCAAGAATTAGGACTAGTGAGCATCATGTCATCAACATAGACAACAATGATCAGAAGCACATCATTTGCATGCTTAACGTATAAGACGCTCTCAATTGGACTATTCTCAAAACCATGTGCAATCAAGTAGGCATCTATATTTTCATGCCAACTACGTGGTGCTTGTTTTAAACCTTATAATTCCGTTTTCAACCTGCACACTTTGTTTTCATTCCCTTTCGTCACAAAACCATGGAGCTAAAAGGCATACACTTCTTCATGCAAGTCACCACTCATAAATGCACTTTTAATGTCCAATTGATGTAGGTTCCAACCATGATGAGCTAATATTTTCTAGATAAATTGGGTTATGATGTCTATAGAATTACTTTGAGTGATATTATATACCTTACATCATTGGGTAAAGCTAATTTTTTAGGATGAAATTATATTCTAGGCAGCATGCAGCATGACTATTCAATAGAATATTGCCATGATTAGTGGTATGTGAGATAGTTACATGAGTTATTGGTTCAAAGACATGAATTATTGGTTCAATGACATGTGAGATATTATATTATGGTTTTTGGCATAAAACAATAGCTATATAAGTCCGGTTTTGGTAGAACGCTAGTGTTAAATATGCTTGAAAAGAGGAATTACAATACATTACCTGAATTAAAGACACTGATTTGAATACTATTGATAATCATAAAAAGTTACTTGTTTCCTAAATAATGTTGGTCAATGTTTTCTCTATACTTCAAAGAGGGGCGAGGATATCAAGGTTGCTTGCACTAAAATTGCCTTTAGCAAGAAAAAGAAGACTATTCCTACAACTTTCTAATGCAAAAACATGAGCTTTTCTGTGTGCTTCTACACGTGACACAACGAGTTGTACGTTTGATACAGCACGTCGTGTACTTCATCATCATATGGCACGATCTGACGATCATCACATGATTACAAAAGTGGATAGTGAGCTGAAGAGACAGATAAGACTCCATAATGTGGTTGTAGAGTCTCCTTCTGAAAAAGTGATTGATAATTTGAAAAAGGCTTGAATCCATTCGTCAAGCATCCCATACTTTTAGTTGTATTCTAAGAGGGTACTACCTGATAGCCCACTTGAAGACGAAGCATTCATCGGCCCACAGATTGGTTTTGGACAAGAGGAACGTATACAACGGGCTGAGCTCCTGGGTTCAGCGCCGCTGTCTGCACTGCAAACTCCGAAGTCGGTCGACCTCGAGGGTACTCGATAGCCATAGCCTGAAATGGCCTTTCATGGCATGGCGGTTCTCTTCATCACTTCACACAAATTCACGAAACGTTTGCTTGATCCCCGTTACATATCAACTTCGCTCCCAGGCTGCTCCGTTCGCCTGTATATCATTCGTTCCGCGGAACCTATAGGTCTCTTTATGCACATCCCCATGGAAGCGGACGGATTTCACTCCAGTGCCTGCCGCAAACGAAAGATGAACTGTGGATCTCCAGACTGGCCTTGTAAACTGTCGAAGTCCAATCTCTGGAAGCCTAATCCGTACATGGTCGATGAAAGCTCCAAGCCTTTGAGCTTCTTTCATATCAATAAGGGGAAGTGGACTGCCTATACCAGCTTGACAAGGGTGCCCATTGGCTCCCCTTATCTTTGCCATCGTGACGGAAGGGCTTAGTCGTCTGGTGGAACAATAGGTGGAAGTCGGCAATATCAAAGGCCTCTTGTTGCCACGTAACCATGGCCAGATCACCATGAGACTTTTGGCCGATGATATGAACATGTTTGTCCAGAATGACTGTACTAGCCTTGAGACGTTTTGGAGGTGCCTGGATACATTTTGCGAAGCCTCTGGATCCAAAATCAACCACTCAAAGATCGCTTTCAAAGCTATTGTCGGGATCAAACCTGACCTTCTCTTTGAACATGGTTGTCAAAGCTTTCCCCGAGGCCAAATTTTTTGGCTTCTTGGAATCCCGTTGGGCTTTGGTATCTCGATGGAGCAGTGGTTGAATTGGGTGCTGGCCAAAATCAAAACCAAACTAAACTATTGGAGAGGTATGCAAATCAATCTCCTGGGTTGCACAATGGTTATTAACATGTTTCTCTTTTCGTCGACCATTTACTTCCTCTCTTGTTGGAGACCGAAAGAGCAAGAGCTGTCCAAACTGGAAAGTATTTGAAGAAATTGCCTTTGGAGGGGAGACTACAACAAGAGGGGGGTACCTAAAATCAAATGGTCCATCTGCACTACCCAAAGGGATAGCAGGGGCTTGGTATTCAGGACATTGGGTGCATGTCCAACAAACTTGCAGCAAAATGGTTGATTAAGGCATGGTTCAATGGGGAGTCTTTGTGGGCCAAACGGATCTTCATAAAAAAGAACGGGCTGACTCTTGTCGGATTCCCAAATTGGAAGAATCTTGACATTCTTACCCTTTTGTTTTCCCGGATCCCAATTTTCTCGAAAGGCTCAAATTTAGTGTACTCCCTATGGAAGGGTTGGAATAAAGTCAAAAGCTTCCTAAGAATCAGTGAAGATTGGCAGTGGGAGACATGTATCAGGTAGAATGACTCTATTTGGTTTTCGATCCATGGCATCAAGAAACTGGAATCTTGGAACATTTGAAGTGCCAAGAGGCTCTAGAACAATGGCTTCAGAAAATGGAAACATCTCTGGAAACAAGACACCAACCAATGGATCAACTTGGAGGATATTGAAACTAGCGTCAACATTACCTATGAAGAATGGAGTATTTTACAAAGTAGATGTCTTGCATGGGACCGCTCTAAAGTCCATCTTCTCATGGGACACAGTTCCCTATGCCCGTTGGGTCTTAGAGGGGATAATGGAAATTTTCTAACAAAAATCCGGAATATCAAAGGAAGCATTGACTATCAGGTCAACCTCAACAAGAAGTGGTGCCTATCATGGATGCACCTGTGGTGGGATATGAATTTCTTGGCTATCTGGCACCCCCTCATAGAAATCAAAAAGTTTGTCCTCTTATGGCAAATTCTTCATCAGGGAATTCAGACCAACCTAAAGGCTAGCAAAATTTGTGGGGCATCTCCTTGGTGCAAGCACTGTTGCCAGTCCATTGAAGATGTTAGACACATCTTCTTTACTTTTCCTAACTCGAACAAGCTCTCGTAGATTGTCGAAAAGGAAATTAGACTTCTGAAGCATATCAACTAGAAACAAGCTGCACTTGGAGAAGCAATCGGCTGCTCAGCGGCTCTCTGGAATACAGTAAGAGGGGAGGTCCTCTGGAAGATCTGGTAGGAAAGTTGTGTGTATAACTTTGGCGACTCCCCCAAAGAGTGGTCGATTGAGAAATCGTTGTTCCTCCTCGGTAAAAGAATCACCGACTATAACAATCCCCCCCCCCCTCCCTTCAAGATCATAAAGTGCTCCTTTTGATCAACAACAAGCTTAAATCCAAGTCGGACCCACATGAGGGTGATGAGAGGGTGATCAACCTTCCTTGTAATGCCATCTAAGCACTATAAGATCTACCCCTGCTCTATGGGACTTGGAGGGTCCCGTGGGCACTAGTCCCCTTCGCTTGTACTTTTCTTTTCCTTTATTTAATACAAGTTTGGGAGAGTAGACTAAGGCCGAACTTCCATTATCTAAAAAAAAAGTGTTACCGTCAATAGCACAACTGCTGATTAAATCGAGGGACAATGGAATATCTTCATCAAGATTAAGGATTGATCTATAGCACACATTTGATAAATGACTTCTACTGCTGATAGAATTAACCAAGGAATGAACGAGATGCAAGGAATGAACGTTTGATGAAGCACTAGGGCTATATTTATCAGTGTCTAAGGGTGCGCCGCATATAGATAAGAGCTACCTTACATGGAATGTCGTATGAATCAGTTCATTTACGTACATGATCGTAAATAGCACGCCAATATACATACACCACAAGAAATAGGGGGCGTAGCGATGCCCCCGATTTGGAAAAAAATGAGAATCGTCGCTTATGCGATGCTAGCATCGCATAA
>CM035412.1:66256788-66289288 GCA_020310875.1 Ceratopteris richardii
ACACACATAACACACACATACACACACACATACACACATACACACACATATATGCATACACACACACACAGACATACACACACACACATACATGCATACATAATGCATATGCATATGCATACATACATACTTACATGCATACATAATGCGCAGGCATACATACACATACATAATGCATACACACACATATGCATTCATAATGCATACACACACATACACACACATATGCATACATACATGCATACACATACACACATAGACACATACACACACATGCACACTCAGACGCACACACATACACATCGACACACACACATACACACACACACATACACACATAGACACATCAAACATAATGATGCATACACACACATACACACATACATACATGCACACACATACACACACACATACACACATACACACATACACACATACACACATACACACAGATATATGCATACACACACATAGAGAGACATACACACAAATACACATACATGCATACGTATACATACATAATGCATATGCATATGCATACATACATACTTACATGCATACACACACATATGCATACATAATGCACATGCATACATACACATACTTAATGCATACACACATATGCATACATAATGCATACATAATGCATACATAATGCATACACACACATACACACACATATGCATACATAATGCACATGCATATGTGCCATACATACATGCATACACATACACACATAGACACATACACACACATAGACACATGCACACACATAAACACATACACACTCATAGACGCACACACATACACATAGACACACACACATACACGCACACATATGCACACACACAGACACATGCACACATAATGATGCATACACACACATACACATGCATACACACATACACACACATACACGCACACACATACACACATACATGCACATACATGCACATACATACACACACATACACACATACTTAATGCATACATAGACATATGCATACATAATGCATATCCACACATACACACACATATGCATACATGATACACATGCATATGCATACATAAATGCATACACATAGACACATACACACGCATAAACACATACACACTCATAGACACAAATACATACACATAGACACACACACATACACACACACATATACACACACACATACACACATACATGCATAATGATGCATACACACACATACACATGCATACACACATACACACACACATACATGCACATACATACACACACAGATGCATACATACACACATACATATGTACACGTATTATATATATTGATTTCTAACCCATTTTGTTTTATATTTTAGGTATTATGGATCCTAGTAGAGAGAGAAAGGTGAAACTCACTCTCATAAAAAGTCTTATGAGAGCAAGAGTTTCGTCTGATACTCTAGGGGCCATCATGCATGATTACTGAGAGATGTCTGATGATGAGCTGAATTATACGATCCAGATGCTTACCCATCGATCAGAGGAGGGCTCTTCTATGGCTCCACATGCAAAGTAAGTATAAATTTTACATATAAATTGAAATAAATATCTTATGTTTTATTTACATTATTTTTTTTATTTTTGTAGTGAGCATGATGAGAGGGCTAGAAAATACGTACTTAGTTCACTTGAGACAGAGTTTGGGACAGGATGGTCGCATAAGTGGTGTCTAAAAGAGATGCGGACACTTATGGCTCATCGTCGTGATAATGCCCGGTATGCACTGCTTTTATGTATATATATGTGGATATGAGTATGTGTGTTTATGTATGTATGTATGTATGTATATGAGAGCGAGAGAGAGAGAGAGAGAGAGAGAGAGAGAGAGAGAAAAGAGTGATACCAGAGGTACAAATTCACACATACACACACATATACAATTTACATGTACACATTTACACATAGACACATATACATATATACATGTACACATCACATATACATGCCTACATGCACACATAAATATATATATACATACATATATATATATATATATATATATATATATATATATATATATATATATATATATATATATATATATATATATATATATATATATATATATATATATATATATATATATATATATATATATATATGCATACATATTTACATGTACATATTTACACATAGACACATATACATATATACATGTACACAATTATAAACACTTGCATATATTACATGAATACATGAATATTTTACATAAATGCATATGCATATATACACATATGCATACTAACACATGTATACATATATCACGCACATGAAAACACATACATATACATGAAATACATATATATGCATACTAACATATGTATACATATAATACACATGAATACACACGCATATGCATACATACATGATAAAAATTTGCTCCTTGAAGATAAAGCTATATATAAAATAATTAGGCATACCCCCAAGCTTCATGTTCTAACTTAAAAGAACATGATTTCATCTCTCTAGTAGGATTCATCATTATTCAAGTTAATAAAAAATCTATTATTTGATATCCATTCAGAAGCTTCAAGTTATTGATCGATAACTAGAGTACAATTTACTATCTAATCTGCTCATATGTTTTCATTATTGCTATCATTTTGGTAAGACATCAATATAGTCTCATCTTCATTATCCTTATTGATTTTATTTATTTCTTCTATTGTTAAATCTATGTTCTCATGAGTCACATCATCTATTGATGGATTAATATCTATTTCTGGTACTTCCTCTTCCTCATCATTAGAATCATCATGTAGAGAATTATCCTCTTCATCAAAAAGATTAACATCATTATCACGTATAATGATTCTAATTTCTCTTTCAAATGTTGATGTATCAGTATTTGATACTGAATCATCAAGAGGACTTTCTTCGATCACTCTAACAATAAACTATTCAAACAGTGACCTACCTCTAGGTTGCACATGAATGACTTGCCACCAAGGATGAGCATCTGGGTTTTTATAAGAAAAATGCTTGTTCAATATGCCTAGGAAGAATATATGCTTCTTTAGTAGATCGCATTACCTTGGAAGAATCAATTGCCCAAAACCTACATAATTCCTTTCTTAATGTGGAATTACTACCTTTATACTCGGCTCGAAACTAGTAAACCTTCAAAATGACCTATCAAAATATATAACAACAAAACCCATTATTAGGTGCTTAAAAAAATAACTAACTCTGTCATAAAAAATATAAACTTTTTTCTACCTGTTTGAATGTACGAAATGAAATTTTGTAGATACCAACAATAGTTCCTACGTAACCAAGTTCGCCATCTATAAGGTTCGTGTCTTTTGAGCTAGCACGTGATAGTTTCTTGAAAGAAGCAACAATACTAGAATCCTCTGTTTTACGTAAAGAATCAATGGCTTTGATTCTAATATGCTGTCCAAAAGCCCACATATTAGTGAACATTCGAGCCTGCAAAAGAAATTCAATTAGTAAATAGAAACTAATATATATATATGAAAAAAATAAATTATTATTTTAATAAAATTACCTTTCGTTCACAACCTATCATTAACTCTCTCTACTCATCTGAGATTTCTTCATTAGTTGCGTTGGCGTGTTGCAAACGACTATATAGCCAATCCGGGAAAGAAGATATATCTGTAATCTCATTATTATCGAGATTATGTCTATATCTTTTGTTTTTTCGCCTTTTACTTTGGAGATTTTGAAGTTCCTCGTACTCATTAAGGAATGCTTGCATGCATTCGCTATTATATGCTACAAAAGTAGAAACATCATTTTTTTCTTAAAATGTAAATAAGAATGGAACTCCCTTACCTGATAATACCTCATCTGTTATTTTTGAAGAAGACTCGTTGGTCCATGCACGTGGAGCTTCTTCATGAACTCTTTCAAGGTACTCACTAACGTAATACATGCACTCTTCAAGCATCCAACCCTTTGCCATGGATCCTTCTGGTTTCTCCCTTTGTCACACATAACCTTTTAATATTCCCATAAATCACTCGACCCAAAACATCCGTTGAGTGTTGACAACACCTGCAATCTCTATTTCATCTACAAGATGGACTAATAAATGAACCTGAATATCAAAAAATGAAGTAGGAAGTTCTTTCTCCATCAAACATAGTAGCTCTTTGCATTCACATTTTTTTGTGGGATCGAGTTTTTGTCAATCTCTTTGGATGTAATCCACCTATACATATCATAAAAACAATTATAAAGAAGTTAATTCAAAAATAAAAGATATCCAATATTCATACATATTAAATATAAAAGTATCATAATTACCTCATAAGTGATCCAAGACGATAGGTCACATCTCGTACTCCTTTCGTTGTACATCCATCGATAACCAAACGTAAAATATGTTTCAAAAAGTTATGCCAGTCATGGGTCTTTAACCCAGATAAGCTCTTATCATCCATAGTAAACATGTTTTGAAAAGATGCTCCATATCCTGTAGGAGTCTTAATCAATTGAATTCTATTATCGATAGTCTGTATCTCGTTTGTTTTAAGTACCCAAGGAGCAGGTGCATAAGTCGTTTCTTGTCGATGTCTATCAAAAACTGGCCATAACTCTGGTTTGGATTTTTGATCTTTCAAATAATTCCTTGATGCTATGGTATCTTTTAGTATAAGAAGATGTTGCCATAGTGAATAAACAATATTTTTGAATATATGCATAGGATCAAGAAGATGACATACATCCTTTCCAATACTCCAAAGAATACCATATTGATATGTTCACTGTGAGTGCCAATTTTCCTTTACCTCTATTCACATACTCATTATGTAAATCATCACTGAAGATTTCTGATTCTGGATCTATGAGAGGTCCATCTGTCCATTTTTTATACCAATCCATAGGCGTCGTAGGTTCTGGACACTGACTTGTTTCAAGCTTTCCATTAAAATGTATCGCTTCTCTTTTAGATCTTAATGGATGATCATCAGGCAAGAATCATCGATGTCGAAGATAAATATTTTTTGAGATTCTTACTATAGATTGATCTCAACCAATCACCACAATATGGACAAGCTTTATAACCCTTAGTAGATATTCCTGCATCATGAAAATGATAAAAATATAATTAGATTAAATCATATCTATTTACATGCATATTGAATAAAAAAATTATATCAATACCTGAACAAACACCATATCCATGAAAATCATGAATAGTCCAAGCCACATAACCATGAACCGTAATATGTCTTTAATTGATGCTTTTCGATACATCAATGACATTAATACCTCACCATAACTCTTGGAGATCGTCAATGAGAGGAGCAAGATATATATTGATATCTTTAACTTGTCTTTTGCTTGGGATTAAAAAAGCATTAAATGTTCCTTTTTAATGCTAAGATATGGCGGAAGATTGTAGTTTATGACTACCACTGGCCATGTTGACCATTTACTGGATTTCATGGAGAATGGATTAACCCCATCTAATGCAACTCCTAACTTTAGATTCTGTGGATTTTGTGCAAATTCAGGTCATGTGGAATCAATATGCTGAAAAGCAACACTATCATGAGGAATTCTGATTATTCCATCAGTACTTTTATGATCATGTCCCCAGGTCAAAAGCTTTGATAATTCGGGGCTTTTAAACATATGTCTAATCCGTGGAGCCAATGGAAAATGTCTCAATACCTTTTTTGGGGTTTTACCTTCTTCGCCCTTATATCGAGGAGATTGACATTTGGGACATGTCAAAGAGTCTGCACTGTTAAGGAAACACTCACGAATTTGACGCAACAAACAAGAGAGAAACAGAATCTTCCGGAAAATCTATGCACAGGTGTACAGTATGCGAAGTTAGTGCGCGGTGTGCGCATAACAGAGCAATTAACCGCGGTGGGTGCGTAAGGCGCGCATAACGCGAATTGAAGAATGACAGGGCAGAGGAGCGCCAAAGAAATTGTATATATATACAGCAAGATTTGAAGAACGCGACGCAGATATACACGGAGAGAGAATCGTAGATGATACACAGAGGAGAACGAGAGACTGAGAGAAGACGCCATAGATCGCGTATGAGTGAAGAGAGATTTAGAAGTTCTCAGAAGACGCCATAGATCGCGTATGTACAGATGAATAACACAAGCCTGAAGTGTCGGGTCTTTTCATCTGAAGAGAGATGGTAATAAGAAACTACTTACTGTAGGAGAGTTTCTGTAACTTGAGCAAGAAGAGGCCAAGCTTACTTGTACACATCTTCTCTAATCGAAAACACATGTTCATGTGGATGTCTGCGTGCAATCTTTACTTGTGAAGAATCTGAAGTTATTTCGTATTACGGTAGGAAGCTTAGTTTATCGTTAACTATCACGACTCGTTACTAAACGTGCTTCAGTACCTTCTCTGTAAACGCATGTTTAGGTGAATAACAGTTTACTCAGTAAAACATATTTCAGTAATTCTCGGTCAGTTACAGTTTCTCAGAAATCAGGATTTTCCGGTAGAACAACGAAGTATAACTCATAGCAGAGTTCGAAGCTTTGTATGAGAGATAGCTCATCTTGTAGCTAGACGCCTCTACTTTAAGCTGATCACAGTTTCCGGTGGAATGAAGATGTACACACAGTACAAAAGTTAACCGAAAAGTAGCACTTCAGAACTGTGAAGTTTCCAGAAGGAAGTTCATTCGGTGAAGGAAGCTCACACACTACTTCCTTACTTCACATAAGTTCATCTGAAGCAATTACGAGCAGAACTAAGTTTATTTTGGTGAAGTTCCGGTAAGATTTCGGTGACGTCCAAGCGACAGTCTGGTGAAGTTCTAGTGGAACCTGAGTCGCAGAATAACATAGTTAAAGCGACGTTATTTAGGCTAAGCTACTGTTGATTACAGAGGTGTTCTAAATCACTCTAGTTTAGCATCCTATCACGGTGGTGCGGCAATTTCCGCAGGCTTGACAGAGTTCAAGCTTTGTCGCGCAACTCACCTTCAGGGCGAAAGTATTTCCGCAACAGTAGGCGTTAGAGCCGAAGTTTTCGCCAACAATTGGTATCAGAGCAGGTTAGTTTTCCCAAGAATCGGTATAAGAGGCGGATCATTCCACGAGAGGAAGAAGATCATGGCAGATCATGTCCAAATTGATAAACTGGACAGAGATAATTATCCTGCATGGGTAATGCGCATGGAAGCCTTACTTATGAGTAAGGACTTAATGACGTACGTGACCGGAGAAGAAAAGAAACTCACTTTCGAAGATGATAGTCAACCGGAAAAAGAAGAACTAGACGCCCTAAAGCTATGGCAGAAGAAAGATGCAACGGCAAGAGCCTACATCTACAACACTGTGTCAGATCATCTACTACCGCACATTAGAGGTCTGGAGAAAGCAGAGGACATATGGAGCGCATTGGAAGATCACTTCCAGAATACTACGAAAGCTAGGAAAGCCAGCCTATGGTCCGAGTTCACAATGTTCAAAAAGAAGCCGAGTCAAAGCATCAGTGACTACGTCACTAAAATGAAGGATCTAGCAGATAGTCTTGGATCCATAAATGAAGAAGTCGAAGATCATAGATTGATAGCGCAAGTGCTCACAGGGTTGAGAGGAGATGAAAGGTGGAAACCTTTCGTACTATCAACTGAACTCTCCCTAAATCATTTTGTACCAGAGTTAAATCAGTTGCTTG
Organism: Ceratopteris richardii; assembly: GCA_020310875.1. Taxonomy (NCBI): domain Eukaryota; kingdom Viridiplantae; phylum Streptophyta; class Polypodiopsida; order Polypodiales; family Pteridaceae; genus Ceratopteris; species Ceratopteris richardii. Next base: position 66,264,461 of record CM035412.1, read on the forward strand.
GTTTGATGCTCACATATGAGCAAGACCTGAAAAGAGACGCAGACAAAGGACATAGCTCAGCAATGTATATGAAGAACAAGAAGAAAGAAAAGGGTAAGTCAAAAGACGAAGAAGAGTCGAGTTCTCAGGCCTATTATGCAAGAGGTAAAGGCACTGGCAGAGGAAGAGCAAGAGGAAGAAGCCGCCAGAATACCACCAAGAAAGCTTGATGGATTTGTGGACTAAGTAACCATGTGGCGCATGATTGTTGGCACAATCAACAAGGATCAAATCAAAATCAAAACAACAATAGCAGAGGTAGTAGCGGAAGAAATCAAAGTAACTTCCAAAGAGGAAGACAAAGCCAAAGAGGAGGCTATGGTAGAGGTGGAGTAAGAAGTTGGGGACAGAGCCAATCCTACAACACCACCTACAACAACTACGCAAATGACACACAGAATGAAAGTCATACATCATTGATGATGAACTCAATCAGCACATCAGAAAATGAAGACCTAAAGGTATTTTACATTGATTCTGGATGCTCTAATCATTTGTCAGGAAATATAGAACTAATGTCAGAACTAGAGAAAGGTAGTTCTAGTCACACTGTTCAAACAGGTGACAATACAAGACACAAAGTACAATCAATCGGAAAAGTGAAATGCAAGAGTGGAGCAGATTTGCTAACCAATGTTTTGTATGTTCCAACAATACCGAAAAATCTGATCAGTGTGGGACAGATAGTCGAAAAAGGTTTTCAGGTCAGATTTACAAACAAAGGAGTATTTGTAGAAGATCCCAAGAACGGATATTATCAGATCGTTTCTGGTAAGAAAGAAGGCAGACTCTTTACCTTAAGAGTACAAGGGAACATTGGCCAAGCGCTGCTCACACATGATGAAAAGGTAATTACAGAACTTGATCTCTGGCACAAGAGATTAGGTCACTTTCACGAAAAAGGAATTAAAGTTATGATAGCGAACCAGTCTATACTGGGATTACCGAACGTACAGAACCAACATATGATTCACAAATGCGAAGCCTGTCAAATGGGAAAAGCCCACAGGTTACCTTTCTAGAAGAAAGGATTCAAACATGATGGCGTGCTAGAACTCATACATACAGATGTATGGGGACCAACGAAAGAAGGATCAATCAGCGGATCAAGGTACTATGTTTTATTCATTGATGACGCAACAAGGTGGATAACTCTTTATGTTTTGAAGGAAAAGTCAGAAGTGTTTGGAGCTTTCAGGCATTTTCATGCATATGCTGAAAGACTCACCGGACGAAAACTTAAAAGACTGAGGTCTGATGGAGGGGGAGAATACTTCTCCCGAGAATTCAATGACTATCTTTGGAATGCAGGTATTAAGAGAGAAATAACCTGCAGGTATACACCACAACAGAATGGTGTAGCAGAAAGGAGAAACCGAACTCTAGTCGAGTTTGCACGAGCTATGCTAAAAGAAAAGAATTTCCCGGATTATCTTTGGGCTGAAGCTGTAAATACAGCTACATACTTGGTAAACAGGTTACCATGTACAGCGTTAGAAGGAATGACCCCTTATGAAGCTTGGTGGGGAAAGAAGCCAACACTTGATCACTGCAAAGTGTTTGGATCAGTAGCGTATGCTTATGTACCGTCTCAACTGAGACATAAGCTTGAACCAAAAGCAGAGAAATATGTATTCGTCGGATATGATGAGAAACAGATGGGTTACAGGTTATGGAGCCCTCTAACCAAACATTTTACTGTTTCCAGGGATGTAACATTTGATGAACAGAAAAGCTGGTATGCAGATCAGAGTCATACAGCTGAAGAATTTGAAGAAGAGATAAAAAGAAGAGAGAAAGGAAAATCAATTGTTCAGGTAAACAAAGATGAAGAGGCAAGTACGTCCAGGACCGGAACAGGTATAAGGAACGAAGATGAAGACGGGTACTCAGACACACACGAAGAATATGAGCTAAGAAGGTCAAACAGAGTAAGAAGACAACCGGAAAGATACTCGTATGATACATCATATATAACTCAACAAGATTATGCATATATGGTTAAAGAAGAGGAGGAACCTCAGAGCTATGACGAAGCTAAAGGCAAGAAGCAATGGCAAGAAGCAATGAAAGAAGAATTCACCGCACTGGAAGAGAACAAGACATGGGAGCTTGTTCCTAAACCGAACGGTAAGAAAGTAATTGGAAATAAATGGGTGTTCAAAGTTAAGAAACTTGCAGATGGAAGGATAGCCAGACATAAAGCGAGACTGGTTATCAAGGGCTATGCTCAGACGCATGGCATAGACTATGACGAGACGTTCAGTCCGGTGGCAAAGATGTCAACCATAAGAACAGTGATTGCTATAGCAGCATCAAAAGGATGGAAGCTAAGTCAGCTAGATATAAAGAATGCATTCCTGAATGGATATATATCAGATGAAGTATATATGGAACAACCGGAAGGGTTTATAAGTTCCAGATACCCAACCTTTGTTTGCAGGTTAAGAAAAGCTCTTTATGGACTGAAGCAAGCTCCAAGAGCTTGGAACTACAGACTCGTGAAGTATCTGAACGAACTTGGATACCAAAGTTCGAAGGCAGATGCAAGTCTACTCATCAAAAGAACAGAAGAAGGAATGATCTACATTTGTATCTATGTAGATGACATAATAATTACAGGAACCTCAGATGCAGGAATCACAGAGGTAAAGAAACTGCTAGAAAAGGAATTCAAGATCAGTGACCTAGGAAAATTATCATACTTTCTAGGAATGGAAATCACATATACAGATCATGGTGTATATGTCACACAAGAGAGGTATCTCCTGAACTTACTGAAGAAGTTCAACATGGAAAATTGCAGAGAAGCTTCAACACCGCTTGAAGTAAACCATAAACTCAGTAAATATAGTGGTACAGAGTTTAAAGATATGAAGAAGTATCAATCGTTAGTAGGAAGCTTAATATATGCTACGCTAACAAGACCGGATCTCAGTTTTCCGGTGGGAGTTCTCTCACAGTTTATGCATTGTCCGACAGAGCAACATTGGGTTGCAGGACAAAGAGTTCTCAGATATATCAAAAGAACTATAAAGGAAGGATTATATTATCCTTTTACGTCAGATATAAAGCTCAGAGCATATAGTGACTCAGATTGGGCAGGAAGTCAAGATGACCGAAGATCAACGCACGGGTATATGATATACTTAGGAGATAAGCTGGTAAGCTGGTGTTCGAAGAAACAACACACAGTAGCTTTATCATCAACAGAAGCAGAATACAAAGGACTGGTAGAAGCATCAAAAGAAGTAATATGGATGCAGACTTTACTTAAAAGCATGGGTATAGATCAAAGTATACCGATCATACATGGAGATAATATGAGCTCGCTGTATCTTGCAGTGAATCCTGTGTTTCATGCAAGAACAAAACACATAGAGATTCAGTACCATTTCCTAAGAGAAAAAGTAATGGAGAAAGAGATAGAAATAGTCTACACTCCTACGAAAGATCAGATTGTAGATATTCTGACAAAGAGCTTGGATGGAACAAAAACAAACAGATTCAAAGAGATGGCAGGAATAAAAGAAAGAAAGATATATGAAAGACCGGAAGAGGTCAAATTAGTGATTGAGGGGGAGCTGTTAAGGAAACACTCACGAATTTGACGCAACAAACAAGAGAGAAACAGAATCTTCCGGAAAATCTATGCACAGGTGTACAGTATGCGAAGTTAGTGCGCGGTGTGCGCATAACAGAGCAATTAACCGCGGCGGGTGCGTAAGGCGCGCATAACGCGAATTGAAGAATGACAGGGCAGTGGAGCGCCAAAGAAATTGTATATATATACAACAAGATTTGAAGAACGCGACGCAGATATACACGGAGAGAGAATCGTAGATGATACACAGAGGAGAACGAGAGACTGAGAGAAGACGCCATAGATCGCGTATGAGTGAAGAGAGATTTAGAAGTTCTCAGAAGACGCCATAGATCGCGTATGTACAGATGAATAACACAAGCCTGAAGTGTCGGGTCTTTTCATCTAAAGAGAGATGGTAATAAGAAACTACTTACTGTAGGAGAGTTTCTGTAACTTGAGCAAGAAGAGGCCAAGCTTACTTGTACACATCTTCTCTAATCGAAAACACATGTTCATGTGGATGTCTGCGTGCAATCTTTACTTGTGAAGAATCTGAAGTTATTTTGTATTACGGTAGGAAGCTTAGTTTATCGTTAACTATCACGACTCGTTACTAAACGTGCTTCAGTACCTTCTCTGTAAACGCATGTTTAGGTGAATAACAGTTTACTCAGTAAAACATATTTCAGTAATTCTCGGTCAGTTACAGTTTCTCAGAAATCAGGATTTTCCGGTAGAACAACGAAGTATAACTCATAGCAGAGTTCGAAGCTTTGTATGAGAGATAGCTCATCTTGTAGCTAGTCGCCTCTACTTTAAGCTGATCACAGTTTCCGGTGGAATGAAGATGTACACACAGTACAAAAGTTAACCGAAAAGTAGCACTTCAGAACTGTGAAGTTTCCAGAAGGAAGTTCATTCGGTGAAGGAAGCTCACACACTACTTCCTTACTTCACATAAGTTCATCTGAAGCAATTACGAGCAGAACTAAGTTTATTTCGGTGAAGTTCCGGTAAGATTTCGGTGACGTCCAAGCGACAGTCTGGTGAAGTTCTAGTGGAACCTGAGTCGCAGAATAACATAGTTAAAGCGACGTTATTTAGGCTAAGCTACTGTTGATTACAGAGGTGTTCTAAATCACTCTAGTTTAGCATCCTATCACGGTGGCGCGGCAATTTCTGCAGGCCTGACAGAGTTCAAGCTTTGTCGCGAAACTCACCTTCAGGGCGAAAGTATTTCCGCAACAGTAGGCGTTAGAGCCGAAGTTTTTGCCAACATGCACATTCACCTCTATATAAAATACAATCATTAGGACATGCATGTATACATTGATAATCTATACCAAGATTGTTGATTATCTTCTTCATTTCATCATGTGAGGTAGGAAGAATATTCGGACTTGGTAAAAACTTTTCAGATAATAACCTGTAAGTTCATAAAAAAAAAGATATATTAAAAAAAGTAAATAAATAAATATACATATACACATATATGCATATAATTTTACATATTGTAAGTTCATAAAAAAAAAGATATATTAAAAAAAGTATATAAATAAATATACATATACACATATATGCATATAATTTTACATATGTGTATGCTTATGTGTATATGTATGTGGATGTGAATATGCATGTGCATTTGTATACATATGTGTATGTGTATATGTATATATGTATGTATATGTGTTTTATAGGTGTATATGTATGTATATATACGTATGCATATATGTATGCATATATGTATATGTATGTGTGTATACATGTGTATGTATGTATGTATGTATGTGTATGTATGAATGTGTATATATGTATGTATATGTATGTATGCATGTGTAGCTGTGTATATTTGATTTTGTTTTTAATTGTTTTTTGTATATTGTGGTTTGCAGATTTTCATATCTAGACCATTGAATCGTCTGGGAGTTTCCCATTTTATATTCAATCTATTACCTGTCTTGCTAAGCTGTTTATAGACATTAAATAGTAGTTACCAAGGAAGGTATTTAGTCATATGTAAAATGGGAGGATCAAATTTTTCGTGAATATTTTGAAGGATGCATTAATAGTTTTAAAAAGATGGGCGGACAAAAAGTGTCCATTCAATTCAAGTTCTTGTTCTTACCTTATCTAAAGTAAGAATAAAAACCTGCATTGAATGGAAACTTTTTGTTTGCCCATCCTTTAAAATTATTTTTCCATCCTTCAAAATCTTCAAGATAAATTTGCTCCTCCCATTTTACATGTGGCTTAATACCTTCCTTGGTAACTGCTATTTAATATTTGTATAATTAGCAGCACAGGTATTAGGTCGACTAAAATAGGAGAAACATATGTGTCAAGAAGATTCTAAAGGTTGGGTGGACAATTCTAAAGGCTAGATGGACAAAACATCTTCATTCGATACAGGTATGTATAATTTGACCTCACTCTCATAACATGTGTATGTGTGTATATGTGTGTGTATGCATTCATGTATATTATGTGTATGTTTATATATGCATATATATATATATATATATATATATATATATATATATATATATATATATATATATATATATATATATATATATATATATATATATGCATATATATAAATAGATAGAAAATTGAAAATTATACCTTAATATTGTCGAAACAGATACATTATTCCATCCAAAACAATTTTGAAGATTGAGAATAAGTAAGCTTGCACTTAGTCATGTCAAACGACTTCCTTCGCTTTAGACATTCCTCTCTAAGATATTTCTCAATTTTAGAAATATCAATGCTCTCACTGTCATTTTGATACCAATCCTCAATAAAATCTGCCATGCCATCATCTTCATCATTGTCACACAAATCTTGTGCTTTATCGTCTTTTGAATATAGATCTTTCAACCTTGCATATTCCATAGGATTACGTTTGCGTAGCCTCCTCATAGAAGCTTCTCATGAATGAGGTCTTACTGGCAATTGTGAATGGTGTGGAGGAATATCATCAACATCATACGTTGGAATCTACACATATAAATAAAATTCATTAGTATTCCATACATGAATAAAAAGTAAACTTTAAATATAGAATTAAGTATATAATTTATTAAATATGGATAGAAAAGTTTTATTCTCTCTAGCTAAAAGATGATCTTGGAGGTCTACGCCATCGATAATTCACTAATAGTTCATCACCGGCATGTAATGTAGTAATAGCATTGACAACTATGTATCTTGGTACATCTCTACTCATGTATGATGATTCATGACTATTTTCATGCTCCTCAAATGTGCAATTACTCCTTGAACTATTATGTAACCCTCAACAACTATTTATTAAACCTGCTATATTTCTATGTGTGTAAGGTCTTCAATCAATATATAATCTTTCATTTTGTGCATGTAAAATCCTTCTACTAGTAAGGTATGTTGCGTTCAAGCATATTCCATAAGTACTCATGCTTTGAACATAACGTGAAAGTCGATGCCAATCTCCCCATCCATATATAGGACCACAAAATGACATAAGAGTGACTTCAGAGTTTGGAGGCACATACAAATCCTCTACAATAAAGAGATCACGACCAACATTAGTAATAGTGGATGGAGCAATCATATAGCGATTACCCCAAAAGTTGAAAACCTCTCCATCTAAAGGAAGTGTTCCTCTATTCCATCCTCCATATCTTCTTCTATCATATGTTTGTACTAAAGAACGATCACGAGCTGGCAATGGATAATCTACAGCTGTTTCAGTCTCTAAACCAGGCGGTTGAGGATTTCTAGAAACCTCTACTTGTAATTGATGAACAACAAGTCTATGACGTGTACGAGGTATATTAACATTATGAGAAAAATTATCATCATCATCATCATCGAGCAAGTATTCCTGTATATCAATAGTAATTTGATTTTGTATATGGGTTTTAAATAAAATAATGACATTAATATATATAAAAAATACATACCCAAGCATTATCATGTTTACCAGGTCATGGGGCATGCTCAAAAGTACCATACTCTACCTCATGTTCAATACATTCCAATCGTGGTCTTCGATACGTGCCATAACAAGAGTTACACCAACATATAATATGGTCTTGATAGTAAAATTCATCATAATTCCTATCGGAGAACAGATGTGAAGTCATTGCATGGGTAGAAGGTGGTGGAGTACCCTCTGATTGATCAAAATCTGCACATAATAAGAAACTAAAAAAAAATATAAGTTATGTATCCATCAAATATATTTAAAATTAAATGTTTGATATACTTACAGTATATAGTCATTGCACGATGAGGAGACGGTGGTGGAGTTCCATCAGATTGATCAGAATCTACAAATAATGGTATTTGATATTAATAATCTGATTATTTACATACACAAAAAATTGACATATACATATTCACACATACACACATATTCACATATACACATTTACACATACACACATATTCACATATACACAACTACACATTATTGTGGGATAACTGCATGTATTTTGTATGAATGAGTGTATATGCATGCATGTGTGTGTACGTATATATGTGGATATGTATATGTGTGTTTATGTTATATGTATCTATATGTGCATATGTATACATATATGTATGCCTATATGTTTGCATGTATATGTGTATGTGGGTATGTGTATGTGTATGTGTGTGTATATATGTGTATGTATTCTGATTTTTTTATCTGTTTGAGATTAAATTAACAGGAGATATTGTATGCTCGAAAAAATAAGAGGCGACCTAACATACCACCTGAGACGTGGTAGTTTTTTTGTAGACAGCTACATCTTCAGGAGTCATTTCCTCAACACAAGGTACACAAATTAATAGTTAATATTTATAATTTTTTATATATTTTAGTAATTTATTACATTTAATTTATGTATTTCTTTTTTCTTAAATAAACAGGCTACTGCAAAGAAGAGAGTGGAGTCGGGCCACACATCGCACCTAGGCCAAATGGGCCATAATGGTTTTGTGGCTACATTTGTAAGTATATGTGTTATTGTGAGTATATTTTTTATTTTAGTTAAAATGCAAGCAACTAATCTTTTTTATTTGTTTCAATGCAGCAAAAGGATTATGGCCGATATCCTACGAAACATGAGATCAAGTATGCTACACATTTTGGATATCGGCGTTTGAGCGAGTATATGCGAGATCATCCTGATGCCTTTGTGAGTATTATTAAATTTTATATAATTAATTTATTTTTAAGAATGGTTTAATTGTTTTACTTATTTATGTTTGTTATATGTAATACAGGAGTATTGTGCAGAGACATATATGGATGAGGTGGAGAGATAGACACAGGGGGACAATCTCGATCATCATAGGGTGATCATGATGATGAGGATGAGGATGATCAAGATGATCATGATGTTGCTGATGATGATGATGATCATGATGATGATCATGATGATGATCATGATGATGATGATTAGGATTCTAGTTGATTATGTCATTGGATTATATGTATTTACATCGATATATATATATATATATATATATATATATATATATATATATATATATATATATATATATATATATATATATATATATATATATTATCTATATATTTTTCATTTCAGTTATGTTTTGAATTGTGTGTATGGTATTAAGTAATGAAGAGTTTTGTTCTATTGATTGTTATTATTGTTTATATTAAGCATGTGTTTTAATACTTTAATTATATAATTCATTCATATGTGTGTACATAAGTGTATATGTATGTGTGTGTATATGTATGTATGTGCATGTGTATGTGTGTGTATATGTATGTATGTGCATGCGCATGTGTAAGTGTATATGTGTGTATGAGTATGTGCATGTGCTTGTGTATGTGTGTGTATATGTATGTGCATGTATATGTGTATATGTAGGTATGTGCATGTGTGTGCATGTGTATATGTGTGTGTACGTATGTTCATATATATGTGTATATATGTGTATAATGTATGTATATGCATGTGTATATGTATGAAACATGCATGTGTATGTGGATGCATTTCCATTTGCATCCATGTGCATGCATGTGAATGTGCATGCATGTGGATGTGCATATACATGTATTTACATATATGTTAATGTGTGTATGTGTGTGTGTGTGTGTATATATATATATATATATATATATATATATATATATATATATGTATATATATATATATATATATATATATATATATATATATATATATATATATATATATATATATATGCAATAATGCATGCATGTAAGTATTTTTATGTGGTTGTAGAAATGTTTGTGCATATGCATGTGTATATGTGTGTATGTCTAAGTGTATGTGCACATGTATCTATGTGTATATATGTGTGTGTATGTGCATGTGTATATGTGTGAAAGTGCATCTTCATCATGTATAAGTGTATAAGTGCATATCAATAAGTGTGAGTATGCTATCTAATGAAAATAACACAATTCAAATGATATACAAAGAATAGAAATTGTACTTACAATAGTTAGCCTTACTTTTTGCTTGGTTAGCTTCTTGAATAACCTGCTATAAAGAGAGAAAGAAGAGAGAGAGAGAGAGAGGGAGAGAGAGAATTCAAAGAGAGAAAGATGTAGAAAGAGAGAAACAGAGACAGAGGGAGACAATAAGAGAGAGCGTAGGCAAAACAACAATTCTACATATACTTGTTTCAGCTCGTAAGTGCAGCACAATTGCAAATGTTGGAGAGCTCTTCGATCAGATGCGTGAAAATGCCGATCGAAGAGCCTCCAACATTTTAATTTTTCTTGCGTCAATAGACCATCATGTAAGCGATGGTAATGTGTCGAAAAAATAACTGGAATTGGCATCGCATAAACGACATTTTTTAGCGTCGCTTATGCAACGCAAAAAGCATCACTTATGTGATGCTTTTTAAAACCCTCGCGTTAGCGACGCTCTATGCGAGCGTCACACACCCGATCGTGCCACACGTCAAAGAAAACATCGTTTGGCTTGTCGTTTAATCGATGGTGCGCACTCGACGCTCATTGCGATGCATTTCGCAATTTTATAGTGATGAAATTGTGTCGCCTTAACCGTCGCTATGCCCATATTCCTTGTAGTGATAGTAATGGAATATCTTTTTTGAAGAATGCCTTTTGCATCGAATACCACTTTTTTGCCTGAAGTAAAGTCAATCATACTCAACTATGTAAACCGTTGTTCTTGTGGGATAAGGGGGTCCCATGGGTACTATGCCCTTCCTTGTAGAGTTGCAATTTCAAAGTTAAAGCCTCGAAGAGTAGGCATCGGTCAAACCTCCATTTTAAAAAAAGAATATCAATCATACTCTCTCTCTAGTATGCTAAAGTTGTGCATCCAAGCACCACTTGTTTTTGGCTTATCGTTATGTTGCCTAAAGGCCTCGGAAAAGATGCTGTAAAGTGTTCAAGAGAAGCAGTGAAAATTAAAATGGCTGGTGGGAACGATGCATCAGGATGCACAGTGAAGAGGAGAAGACGACTCAACTTTATATAGCATACATGCACTGAGAAATGAGACAACACTAAGTAACTATTGGCATTTAAATCAAGGTATTAGTATTCACAGTCAAGTTAATGAGAGCTTAAATATTTTTATTTTACCCCAAATAAAAATGATTGTCACTTAGCCATCAAAGCTTGAAGATTTTTATTTTAACCAAAACTAAAAATGATAAGTCACTTAGCTTCCCGGTAACGCATGTGCGGTCAAGATGAAGAGGGTGTACAATATGATTGAATGAAAGAATGTTTTAGTATGTGTATCGGACTATCTGTAATAAAATCAACATAGTGTTTGTGCACCTTAGCACGGGTGGTTGGGTCTTTCGTCTTTTGAGGTGGGGGAGAGAGTTTAACCTCACTCTAGGGTCGGACATGTGTGGGCTTAAGCCCAATGTAATACCTTCAGTCAGTGTTAAACCATATGCCTTTGAGCAGTTCTTCCAAATGTTGGCTTTCGATCAGTCTAAGTCCTCCTTTGTGGCGTACGAGGGGTCCCATGAGTACTCTTCTCATTCACTTGTACAATTGTTCTTCCAATCAAATCAAGCCAAGGGAGATTATGTTTCAACTGAACTTCCTGTCAAAGAAAGAAAAAACAAAATGAACATAGTCCGCATGTGTTATCTTAGCCGACTGGGTTCTCCGACTCTCAAGGTTGGCGTTAGGGAATTCTAGAACTCTCTTCTAGGCCGCCTCCAAAAAATAGGCAAAAATCAAGCATTTGTAAAATGAAACAAGAGTTTACATCACTTCTCACCTCATTTTCGAAAAGCAAGAATATGGAAAATGGAATAAAATAAAGTTTTGTTTTAGGTTATGTTGCATAAAAGATTATATTTCGTTCAAGGCACATGAATAAAATATAATTTCTCATCTCCATACAATAATAAAATATAATATTTTGTCCCTTGTACAGTCATAAAGTATACTATCTATGTAAGAGAATAAAGTCTATTATTTATCCCGTGTTGACAGAGAATAAAGTACATGATATCCATTATATTTTAAGGATTTTTTAAATTACATAACAATGATGGTAAGATTTGAAATATCTATCCTCGTCCTACGAGGAATTTCACGTGATACATTATACTTCCTTTCTACATAGTCCCTCCATTTATAGGGAAGCTTCAATACCAAGCAGGGAGATTTTTCTCTTTGCTGGCATACATTTTTGCATTTATCTCTTTGGATCTATATATTGTTGTATGCTTTTGAGAGTGAATGTGTGAGTAAGAGAGAGATGTACATAAGTATTCTCAGCTCAACATGGATACGATGCATTTTGAAGCATGCTGCTCCACTCTCTAATAATATCATGAAAAAAGTCCTAAGATGTATTAAATGTTTTCTTAAAGACGCAAAGCTCTCACCTCATTGCTAGGGAATCATCTACTCACATTTTAAAACATAGATCTCCTCTTTTTTAAATAGACTTCAAAGACAAAGAGCATCAATGTCTTATGGTCTAATATGAAGTTTAGCCCTTATGGGATTGTCCATTTATACATAGTCCACATCTAGTAAAGTCACCATGCTAAGCTCCACTTTAAAGAACACAAAAAGGACATGATGGGTGTTCAAAGTCTTCATCATCATGATGTGTGCTTCAATTGGCTACAAAATGAGCAATAACCATCAAAGCGTATTTACAATCAATGCCAATAGAGAATGGAGATAGAAAAGGTACTTGAAAATTGCATGAAAAATGTCAAACTTACCCCAATGCTTTAATTATGTGTGACCTCCAAGAGAACGAGGATTACGACCACCACGTGCTAGAGAGATGACTCTCCTCCCAACTAAATGCCTCTATATATAGCTCTCTCTAGGGGACTACCTTCTTGGGCACGTGGATACTAACCATCATTGTGTCAGCCATGTAACTGCATGTGCACCAAGTGTCCCAGTGAACTCGAGTTAACTCAAGTGGATGCTTCTAGAAGGCTCTAGATCTCTTTGGCCAAAATACTCTCCCCATGTGCCCCATGGGGATTGAACCCAAGACCTCCTCCTTCACATCTTTGAGACTTAACCACTAAGCTAAGTTGATCACTTGTTCACAAGAGCACAAGACCTCCTAGTAAGTCTAAACTCGAGATCACAAGCATGACCAAACGGTGTCCGTTTTTAGATCCGTCTGACCTGGTCGGATCCTTAGATCATAGACTTACTTTATTACATTCTTCCCCCTTGGAAAATATTTTGGTCCTTGAAAATAGAGCTATATATCTACAATAGGCAACCCCAGAGCCTCATGTTCTAAAACTGGAAGAACATGGTCATGTTCTAGAACTAGAAGAACATGTCTCATCTCTGTGGTGTCATCCCTGCCCAAATGATTCAAAACACTATCTCGCTTTGCATTTTGATAAGCTAGTCAAAATACAAATTAGTGTGTGAATAATAAGGGTGGATCTAAAAACATCCCTGGCCAATTTATAGTTTCTTGATGTGCAATCTAGGCAAAAACATGTGAACTGGGTGGATTCAAATTACTAGTCCATTTTTGGGCATGACTCATTCATGGACTTAGTATAGAAGATGGATTCTTATCCCTCACAAGACTTTGAGAACTCTTGATTTACTTGAATTTGGTTTGGAGTTTCGTTGTTCCAAACATCTAACTTGGATGTTTGTTCAATGGTTTAATCTTATCCAAGAGTTACTTGATTTTTTCACTAGACTAGAGGACTACTTTGTCCTAATGAGTTTAAAAATCCTATGTAAAATGCAGGAGAAAGTTTACGATTTTCTTTGAGTCAACCATACTATTACTTGACCAATTCAAATTCAAAAATGAAAATTGTTCAACTTAGGACACTTTTTCTCAAAGACTTGAGCTAAAAGTTCTCGGGAATTGTCAATCTGTTGAGCAATTCCTAACTTCTCTATTCTAGAGTATACTGGACTCTAGAAAATCATTTATCCTATAACTTGAAGCAAACTCAAATAAATAAGTCCACTTAGACATATTATCTTTGGAAGATTGAAAAGGTTCTTGTACATAACATCTATCTAGGATGTTTAATTTAGTTATCTACTTCTAACCGGTTGACCCTTGACTTTTATGAAAAGAATCAGATACTATATCTGAGCCAAATCCAAAAGATTTGGAAAGCGAAAAGAAATAACTAAAACTGTGTTCAACCAATTCAAACTTCGAAGTTATGTAAACTTGCTATGAGTCAAAGTCTAGATGACTCAAGACTTTAACTTCTCAAAGATCTATTTCAACAGGGTATTGAAGCACTTTTTCCAATCTTTAAGAAAAATAGGCAAGATTCTCAAAAATATTAAGAGCAAATCTCAAACATCATCCAACCACAAGATACTAGTATGGTTTCTAACATCACTGTGTTGACCCACTGAGGTTTTGTTGATGATTTTTATATTCAAATAATGCTTCACTTGAGACTAAGTTTAGGACATATTTAGTCTTTCTAGCTCCTTAGTGCGAATGCAATTCTTGTGCATTTCTTTGAGTCAAAAGAGCGAATTTACCAAGTTACACTAGGAACTTGGTGCTTGACTTAGTCAATCTAATCCAATGCAAAAGAACGAGGATTACGACCACCACGTGCTAGAGAGATGACTCTCCTCCCAACCAAATGCCTTTATATATAGCTCTCTCCAAAGGATTGCCTTCTTGGGCAGGTGGATACTAACCATCCATGTGTCACGCATGTAACTGCATGTGTGCCAAGTGTCCCACTTAACTCGAGTTAACTCAAGTGGATGATTCTAGAAGGCTCTAGATCTCTTTGGGCAAAATACTCTCCCCATGTCCCCCATGTGGATTGAACCCAAGACCTCCTCCTTCATATCCTTGAGACTTAAACACTAAGCTAAGTGAATCACTTGTTCACAAGAGCACAAGACCTTCTAGTAATTCTAACGTCGATCACACGAATGACCAAACGGTGTCCGTTTTCAGATCCGTCTGAACTGGTCAGATCCTTAGATCATAGACTTACTTTATTACATGACCTTCCTTGGAATGCCTTAATATGACATATGGAGAAAGAGATTTGGATATTGGCTTGTCGTTCTTCACTCCAAGAATAAAAGGGGCATAGCGATGTTCCCAATTGAAAGGGGAGAGTCCCTCATGCGAGGCTCGTGTTAGATAGCATTGCATAAGCAACATTGCAACAGAAAACTTTAGAAACTAAATCGGAGCTTCACATGAGCAAACCTTATAATTGCCATTGCTATAAGCTTAGCAATGGGCCTAGCAAGGTTTGCAAACTGGTTGTGATGCTTTAGCATTGCACAAGGAACACCATATGAATTTGAAAAAAAAAATTGATTTCTCGCAACACATTTGTGCCAGGATCAAGTGAGAGAGCAAGAGCAAACGAGCAAAGGAGCGATTGAACAAGCATAGGAGAGCG
The DNA here is from genome assembly GCA_020310875.1 of Ceratopteris richardii. Classification (NCBI taxonomy): domain Eukaryota; kingdom Viridiplantae; phylum Streptophyta; class Polypodiopsida; order Polypodiales; family Pteridaceae; genus Ceratopteris; species Ceratopteris richardii. Next base: position 66,279,987 of record CM035412.1, read on the forward strand.
AATGAGTGAAGGAGCAACTGAACAAGCAAAGGAGCGATCAAATCAGTGAAGGAGAGACCAAACGAGCAAAGGTACATGCACATACATACACAGATATGCATACACATACAGGCATACATACACATGCACATGCATACACACATATGCATACACACACATGCACACATATACGCACACATACATATACACATATACGCACAAAATCATACAAATTGATAGACATATACACATACACATACACATATAGATACTTGCACATATGCATACAAACACATATACACACATATGCATACACAAGCATATGCATACATACATAGACACATGCATACACACACACATGCACATACATACACACATATGCATACACACACACATACACATTATATACACATATACACACACATAAATACACACATATACACAGATGCACAAATGCACACATGCATATACACACATACACATACAGATACTTGCACATATACACATATATACATACACATATACATGTAGATACTTGCACATATACATACACACACAAAGACACACACCTTCTACACATGGCACCACGAGTTGTACATTTGATACAACACGTCATGTACTTCATCACCATGGAGCACAATCTGATGATCATCACATGATTACAAAAGTGGATATTGAGCTGAAGAGACAGATAAGACCCCAAAATGTTGTAAAAGCAGAGTAGAACATGAGCTTCATCACAATAGTAGCATAGCCACACTGCATTTCATACTTTTCTAGCATGGTTTTGGCCTACAAATAGCTTTTACACACTATTTCTAAAATTAGGCCGGACACTACAATGTGGATAGGGCTCTTAAAAGTCTACTTAGGTAAGAGAGCTCAAACTTGTAAAGGATACTTAGTTAGATTTGACAATTCTTCTGAGCATTGTAATCTTAACATGAGGAAAAGAAGATATTCTTGGAGCACATTGCCTCTTGCCTACTCATGAGTGGTTATGCATGCATGCATGTATATGCCTATGTGTGAGCTTGCCTCTTCCTTGTTGTAGGTGTGCATACTTTAAATCTTGCTACAGAAAATTATTCATACCACTAATTTGACACTCCATGGACTTGATATATCTTTGTTGCATTTGCATGCAGGCTATGACAAACATGCTCTTACAATTTTGGAACTTTTATCAGGGATGTTCTTATGAGATGCACTTGATGGTAAGTTTTTACATGAGATACATGTTTTCTGTGTTTTCATTCGTATGATTGGAGTGCATACCCTTCATTCTTCATCATTGGATAAGTAGACATGTAGCTAAATATAGAGAAAAAATATCTATTAGGGTTAGGTTTTCTACATTTTTTCCAAGTTTTCCATTAAATGTGCACTTCTTTTTCTTCATCTTCACCATGTGTATATATATTATGTGTGTATATGTGTATATCTGTATATGTGAGTGTAAAAACCCTAAAACCCTAATCCTGAAGAACTAGACTTAAAACATGTATATGTGTGTCTACAAGTGCATATATGTGTGTGCATATGTATTATGTGTGTATATGTGTAAATGTGTATATGCCAGCGTAAAAAACCATAAAACCCTAATCCTAAAGACCTAGATGTAAAACATGTATATATGTGTATGCATGTGTATATTTATGTATATGTGTATATATATTATGTGAGTTTATGAGTATATGTGTGTATGCATGTGTAGAAATCTTAAAACCCTAATCCTAAAGACCTAGACCTAAAAAATGTATATGTGTGTATGCACGTGTTTATGTGTATATGTGTGTATGTATGTAAAAGCCCAAAACCCTAATCCTAAACCCTTAAACCCTAAAACATGTATATGTATGTATATGTGTGTATGCATGTGTATATATCTGTGTATGTGTATATGTGTGCATGTGTGTATGTATATGGGCGTATGTATATGTAAAGAACTAGACCTAAAACATGTATCTGTGTGTATGCATATGCATGTGTCTATGTATATGTGTGTGTACTTGACACATGCATGTATGTATTTTTGTGTATGCATATGTGTGTGTATGTATGTATGCCACTACCACATATCGATTGTGTACCAAGGCTTTTATTGAGGAAATTGAACATGCCCATTTTGACCCCGCAGTCGGTGTAACAACACCGATATAGACGCCAGTATAGGCATTGTTATAGGCGTCTATATGAGCATCGGTATTCTCGACGCTCATACTAGTGCCTATACCACCGACACTGCTGGGAGTACCATTGCTTATACCGACGACCTTCTGGAAGTACCGTCGCTTATACCAACGACCATATTTGCAAATGTTTTTTTGGGTAGAGTGTGTTGTCTTTTGCTATAGCAACATTACGATGATGTTGTTTAGCAAAAGACAATACATTCTACCCAAAGAAAACCAAGTACATGTGATGTGTACTCTAATGGCAACCAAAAGATGATTTCATATAGCAAAATACTATCGAACACAAAAGAGATGAGCAAAATGAACCATGAATCATGTACAAAAAAGTTGTATATTTCATAAATGAAGCATCTACAAGAGTGTGGCAAAGCACTTCCATATAGGAACCGAATATAAAATGTGAAAAAGCACTTCGCTTTAGGAACTGAATTTTAAATTATGGTGCACCATTGCCACACATGAATGTAATGCAAAATTGTGGCAAAGCACTACCATACATATGCTCAAGGGGATCAAAACCTTTACATCTACAATCGTGCAACAAATCATATGCATAAAATGAGACAAATTGACATGATTTTAATAAAAAACAACTAAAAATGCAAAACCAAGCTATAAGTTTAACTCATCACAGATTCTCACATGAAATGATCACATTGCCTCCCTCTAAGTCCTACAATAGTGCAGACAATCCATGACGATATCCATAAGCTTCTTCGGTTCGTGTCGGAGGACGACCCACTGCCAACTCCTACAATAAATATGCAAAATGTTAGATGAACATACATGACATACTTAACACAAAAAAGTCAATAATTAAAATGATATTACAAATTGCTAGCACATACTGTCATATCCACTACTACCCAAATGCGACGTTCCAACCGTATCTAAACGTGTGGCTGCTAAAGTTGTGCATCCAAGCACCACTTGTCTTTGGCTTACCGTTATGTTGCCTAAAGGCCTCAGATAAGATGTTGGAAAGTGTTCAAGAGAAGCAATGAAAATTAAAACGGCTGGTGGGAACGATGCATCAGGATGCACATTGAAGAGGAGAAGATGACTCCACTTTATATAGCATACATGCACTGAGAAATGAGACAACACTAAGTAACTATTGGCATTTAAATCAAGATATTAGTATTCACAGTCAAGTTAATCAGAGCTTAAATATTTTTATTTTACCCCAAATAAAAATGATTGTCACTTAGCCATCAAAGGTTGAAGCTTTTTATTTTAACCAAAACTAAAAATGATAAGTCACTTAACTTCTCGGTAAGGCATGTGCGGTCAAGATGAAGAGGGTGTACAATATGATCGAATGAAAGAATGTTTTAGTATGTGTATCGGACTATCTGTAATAAAATCAACATAGTGTTCGTGCACCTTAGCACGGGTGGTTGGGTCTTGCGTCTTTTGAGGTGGGGAGAGAGTTTAACCTCACTCTAGGGTCGGACATGTGTGGGCTTAAGTCCAATGTAATACCTTCAGCCAGTATTAAACCATATGCCTTTTGAGCAGTTCTTCCTAATGTTTGCTTTCAATCAGTCTAAGTCCTCCTTTGTGGCCTACGAGGGGTCCGATGAGTACTCTTCTCATTCACTTGTACAATTGTTCTTCCCATGAAATCAAGCAAAGGGAGATTATGCTTCAACTGAACTTCCTGTCAAAGAAACAAAAAACAAAATGAACATAGTCCGCATGTGTTATCTTAGCCGACTGGGTTCTCCGCCTCTCAAGGTTGGCATTAGGGAATTCTAGAACTCTCTTCTAGGCCGCCTCCAAAAAATAGGCAAAAATTAGGCATTTGTCAAATGAAACAAGAGTTTACATCACTTTTCACCTCATTTTCGAAAAGCCAAGAATATGGAAAATGGAATAAAATAAAGTTTTGTTTTAGGTTATGTTGCATAAAAGATTATATTTCGTTCAAGGCACATGAATAAAATATAATTTCTCATCTCCATACAATAATAAATTATAATATTTGTCCCTTGTACAGTCATAAAGTATACTATCTATGTAAGAGCCTAGAAAATAAAATATTATTTATCCCGTGTTGATAGAGAATAAAGTACATGATATCCATTATATTTTAAGAATTTTTTAAATTACATAACAATGATGGCAAGATTTGAAACATCTATCCTCGTCCTACGAGGAATTTCACGTGATACATTATACTTCCTTTCTACATAGTCCCTCCATTTATAAGGAAGCTTCAATACCAAGGAGGGAGATTTATCTCTTTGCTGACATACATTTTTGCATTTATCTCTTTGGATCTATATATTGTTGTATGCTTTTGAGAGTGAATGTGTTAGTAAGAGAGAGATGTACATAAGTATTTTCAGCTCAACATGGATACGATGCATTTTGAAGCCTGCTGCTCCACTCTCTAATAATATCATGAAAAAGGTCCTAAGATGTATTAAATGTTTTTTTTTAAGAGGCAAAGATCTCACATCATTGCTAGGGAATCATCTACTCACATTTTAAAACATAGATCTCCTCTTTTTTCAATAGACTTCAAAGACAAAGAGCATCAATGTCTTATGATCTAATATGAAGTTTAGCCCTTATGGGATTTTCCATTTATACATAATCCACATCTAGTAAAGTGACCGTGGTAAGCTCCACTTTAAAGAACACAAAAAAGACATGATGGGTGTTCAAAGTCTTCATCATCATGATGTGTGCTTGAATTGGCTACAAAATGATCAATAATCATCAAAGAGTATTTACAATCAGTGCCAATAGAGAATGGAGTTAGAAAATGTTGATGACACCGCAAAGGCTCGAACCTTATCAAGCCTGCGGAATTCGCCGCGCCATTGAAGTTGGCTAAGCTAGAGTGATATTTAGAACACCTCTATAATCAGCAGTAGTGTAGCAAAGTTTCTGTCACTCAAAACATATAAGACTGTGTTTTGAATTCACTGAAATTCCACTGGAACTTCACCGGATTGTCATCGGACTGTCACAGTAATTATACCGGAATCTTACCGAAATCAACTGCAATTCAGTTTGTAATTACTTCAAGTATATAAGGAAGTGATGCGTGAACTTCCTTCACTGAATGAACTCTTTCTGAAGTTTAAGGAAAAACTTCACCAGTTCAGAAAGCCTCTTTCCGGTCAGACTTTGTACTCTGTGTACATATCCATGTCACCGAAATCTTTGATGAACCAATAGTAGAGATGTCTAGCTACAAGATAAGCTATCTCTCATACAAAAATTTAATTTATTCTGCGAGATATACTTCGTTGTTCTACCAGAAAACACGTTTACTGAGGAAACTGTAGCTGACCGAAAAATGCGTTTATCGAGAAAACTGTAACTGATCGAAAAATACGTTTACTGAGAGAACTGTAACTGACCAAAAAATACGTTTACTGAGAGAACTGTAACTGACCGAAAAATACGTTTACTGAGAAGACTGTAACTGTTAACTAACTTTATACCGTAACATGAAAAACATTCAGATTTCTTCACATATGAAGAATGGGTGCAAAACTTCCACATGAACATGTGTTTTCTATTAGAGAAGATGTGTACAAAACTAGCTTGTTCTCTTGTTGCTCAAGCTATAGAAACTCTCCTACACTGAGTAGTTTCTTCTTACCATCTCTCAGATGAATACCTGACATTTCAGGTTTCTGTTATTCATCTTTACATACGCAATCTCTGGCGTCTTCTAGACCTATTCTTGATTTCTATATGCACTCTATTCGCATTACGTGCTCTTCTCACGCACACTCATGCTCTCCCTCTTTTTCTGTTCTTGTCTCTCTTTATATACAGTTTTGATCTGGTGTAACAAACTCTAATTCTGGAAGTTTCTACGTTGTACATTACAATCGTGAATTTGTCCCTTCACTAAGGCTTTGATTTTCTGAATACTTTGATTCTGCTTCTCTTTATCTTTCTTTGTCTGTACGTCAAATTTGTGAGTGATTCTTCAACAGCTCCCCCTCAATCACTAATTTCACTCTTCTTGTCTTTCATATATTTTTCTTTCTTTTATACCTGCCATTTCTTTGAATCTGCTTGTCTTTGTTCCATCCAAGCTCTTTGTCAAAATATCTGCAATCTGATCTTTTGTTGGAGTGTATAGTATTTCTATCTCCTTCTCCATTACCTTTTCCCTCAGGAAATGATATTGAATCTCTATGTGCTTTGTTCTTGCATGAAATACTGGATTCGTTACAAGATACAACGAGCTCATATTATCTCCATGTATGATAGGTATACCTTGATCAATACCCATGCTTTTGAACAGGGTCTGCATCCATATCACTTCTTTAGCTGCTTCTACAAGTCCTTTATATTTTGCTTCTATTGACGATAAAGCCACTGTGTGTTGTTTTTTCGAACACCAGCTTACTAGCTTATCTCCTAGGTATATCATATACCCATGTGTTGATCTTCTGTCATCTTGACTTCCTGCCCAGTCTGAGTCACTGAATGCTCTCAACTTTATATCTGACGTAAAAGGATAATATAATCCTTCCTTTATAGTTATTTTGATATATCTAAGAACTCTTTGTCCTGCAACCCAATGTTGATCCTTCACACAATGCATGAACTGTGAGAGAACTCCCACTGCATAACTGAGATCCGGTCTTGTTGGCGTAGCATAAATTAAGCTTCCCACTAACGACTGATACTTCCTCATATCTTTAAACTCTGCTCCATCATATTTACTGAGTTTATGATTTACTTCAAGCGGTGTTGAAGCTTCTCTGCAATTCTCCATATTAAACTTCTTCAGTAAGTTTAGGAGATACCTTTCTTGCGAAACATATACACCATGATCTGTGTATGTGATTTCCATTCCAAGAAAGTATGATAACTTTCCTAGATCACTGATCTTAAACTCCTTTTCAAGCAACCTCTTTACTTCTTTAATTCCTTCATCTGAAGTACCTATGATTATAATGTCATCTACATAAATACAAATGTAGATCATACCTTCTTCTGTTCTCTTGATGAGTAGACTTGCATCTACCTTCGAACTTTGGTATCCAAGTTCATTGAGATATTTCATAAGTCTGTAATTCCAAGCTCTTGAAGCTTGCTTTAGTCCATAAAGTGCTTTTCTTAATCTCCAAACAAAATTTGGGTATCTGGAACTTACAAACCCTTCAGGTTGTTCCATATAGACTTCATCTGATATATATCCATTCAGAAATGCATTCTTTATATCTAGTTGACTTAGCTTCCATCCTTTTGATGTTGCTATAGCAATCACTATCCTTATGGTTGACATCCTTGCCACCGGAGTAAACGTCTCATCATAATCTATGCCATGCATCTGAGCATAGCCCTTGACAACCAGTCTAGCTTTGTATCTGGCTATCCTTCCATCTGCAAGTTTCTTAACTTTGAAAACCCATTTATTTCCAATTACTTTCTTACCATTTGGTTTAGGAACAAGTTCCCATGTCTTGTTCTCCTCCAGTGCACTGAACTCTTCTTCCATTGCTTCTTCCCAGTGCTTCTTGCCTTTAGCTTCATCGTAGTTATGAGGTTCTTCATCATCTTTGACCATATATGCATAATTCTTCTGAGTTATGTAGGAAGTATCATAGGAATACCTTTCTGGTTGTCTTCTAGTCCTGCTTGACCTTCTTGGTTCACATTCTTCATAAGTGTCTGAATACACTTCTTCATCAAATATAGGAATTTCTTCATTCCTTCTTGTTGATCCATTTCTGGACGTACTTGCTTGCATATAGTCTTCATCTCTATTCACCTGCACAATTGATTTCCCTTTCTCTTTTCTTCTTACCTCTTCTTCAAATTCTTCTGTTGTATGACTTTGATCTGCATACCAACTTTTCTGTTCATCAAATGTAACATCTCTAGAAACCGTAAACTATTTTGTTAGAGGACTCCATAACCTGTAACCCATCTGCTTTTCATCATATCCGACGAACACATATTTATCTGCTTTTGGTTCAAGCTTATGTCTGAGTTGTGATGGTACATAAGCATAAGCTACTGATCCAAACACTTTGCAATGATCAAGTGTTGGTTTCTTTCCCCACCAAGCTTCATAAGGGGTCATTCCATCTAAAGCTGTACACGGTAATCTATTTACCAAGTATGTAGCTGTATTTACAGCTTCAGCCCAAAGATAATTTGGACAATCTTTTTCTTTTAGCATAGCTCGTGCAAACTCAAGTAGAGTTCGATTTCTTCATTCTGCTACACCATTTTGTTGTGGTGTATACCTACAGGTTATTTCTCTCTTGATACCTGCATTCCAAAGATAATCATTGAACTCTTGGGAGAAGTATTCTCCCCCTCCATCAGACCTAAGTCTCTTAAGCTTTCGACCTGTGAGTCTTTTAGCATATGCATGAAAATGCTTGAAGGTTTCAAATACTTCTGATCTTTCCTTCAAAACATATAACGTTATCCATCTTGTAGCATCATCAATGAATAAAACATAATACCTTGAGCCACTGATTGATCCTTCTTTTGTTGGACCCCATACATCTGTTTGAATGAGTTCCAGTACTCCATCATGTTTGAATCCTTTCTTCTGAAAAGTTAACCTGTGGGCTTTTCCCATCTGACATGCTTCGCACTTGTGAATCATATGTTGGTTCTGTACATTCGGTAATCCCAGTACTTACTGATTTGAAATCATAGCTTTTATTCCTCTTTCATTAAAATGACCTAATCTCTTATGCCAGAGATCAAGTTCTGTAATCACCGTTTCACCATGTGTGAGCAATGCTTGACCAATGTTCCCTTGTACTCTTAAGGTAAAGAGTCTACCTTCTTTCTTACCAGAGACGATATGATGATATCCATTCTCGAAATCTTCTACAAATACTCCTTCATTTGTACATCTGACCTGAAAACCTTTCTCGACTATCTATCCCACACTAATCAAATTTTTAGGTATTGTCGGAACATACAAAACATTGGTTAGCAAATCTACTCCACTCTTACATTTCACTTTTCCAATTGCATGTACACTATGTCTCGTATTGTCACCTGTTTGAACAGTATGACTGGAACTACCTTTTTCCAATTCTGACATCAGTTCTATATTTCTTGACAAATGATTAGAACATCCAGAATCAATGTAAAATACCTTTAGATCTT